>VSMD01052150.1:0-61259 GCA_008750895.1 Mirza zaza
TTTTTGAGACAGAGTCTCACTTTATTGCCCAGGCTAGAGTGAGTGCCATGGCGTCAGCCTAGCTCACAGCAACCTCAAACTCCTGGGCTCAAGCAATCCTGCTGCCTCAGCCTCCAAAGTAGCTGGGACTACAGGCATGTGCCACCATGCCCGGCTAATTTTTTCTATATATATTAGTTGGCCAATTAATTTCTTTCTATTTATAGTAGAGATGGGGTCTCGCTCTTGCTCAGGCTGGTCTCGAACTCCTGAGCTCAAATGATCCGCCCACCTCGGCCTCCCAGAGAGCTAGGATTACAGGTTTGAGCCACTGCGCCCGGCCAGAGCGTCTTTTTAAAAAATAAATTTTATTGTATATATTTCAGTTACAAGCATGATGTTATGAAATACACATACATAGCAAAAAGGTTATCAAAATGAAGCTAATTGACATATCCTTCATCTCATAGTTACCCATTTTCTTTTGTTTTTGTGGCAAGAGCAGCTAAAATCTGCTCATTGAGCATGAATCCCAAATACAATACAACTTTATTAGCTACAGTCTTCATGTTGAACATTAGATCTCTAGACTTGTTCATCCTATATATCTGCTACTTTGTGTCATCTGATCTTTGAAAACTCCCTCTGGACTTTGTGGGACGTGGGTCTGGAAGTATAACTTCCCCAACTAAGTGAGATCCCTTTATACACGCTTACAGCGTCCTGTGATTTTCCTGCAGAGACCACATGACAGTTACAATTCTGTAGTTATTTTGGTCTGATTATCTGTTTGGTGTCTGTGTTCCCATGTGACTGTAAGCTGCAAGAAGGCAGGGACCAGGTCTCAGTGTCGAATCCCCAGCGCCAGTTCAGGGCATAATGACGGGAGGAAGGGAGGACGGGAAGTTAAGAAAAAAAAGAGAGAAGTTAGGAATAGGGGCTGGACTTGAATGAGGGTGGCACTGATGACCTCAAGGGTCCCTGCTAAGTCAGGGGACGCCGTAGTCCTATAAACGCCCATTATGCAGGAGTGGCGCCCCTTAGCATTTGTGGAGAGGTCCTGGTGCTGAGTGGCCGCTGCCTTCTCTCTTGCAGCCTGCCTGCAGCATCGGAGCTGCGACGCCTGCACGTCCTCGGACCTGACCTTCAACTGCAGCTGGTGCCACGTCCTCCAGAGGTTCGTGCCCAGGCTCCCCTGCTGATTCCCAGTGGCAGACTGTGGAGGGGCAGAGGGTGGCACGGCCCTGCTCCTGGCCTCGGGCCTCATCACCCACAGTCTGCCAACATGAGGGTGTCTCTGGCCAATGTCACTCTGACCCTTAGGACAAGAGTGTCACAGAAGTGAGTTTCTCCCTGGGGCTTTGGCCAACACAGGTGTCTGTGTGGCAGGGTGTGGCCTGTGGCCATACTAGGCTTCTGGAACACTGTTCAGGGATGCCAGCTGCTGTAGCTCCTTCCCCACACCCAGGAAGGATGGATTGGTTCATCCCAGAACAGGGCTTGTCAAAGAGAGGTACATAGCTGTGGGCACCCCACTCTTAAGGCAGAGTCCTGGGACCCACCCCACAGCCTCTGCATCAGGATCTCTGGGAGAGAACCCAGGAAACTGCATTTTAACACAGTGCCTCATTTGCAAATAAGTGTGAAAACTGTCAGCTCAGAGACAGGATATAATCAGAATACCCATGACCCCAAACCACTACCTCAAGATCTTTCTCGGACTGGAAGAACATTTCCTGCAAACCAGGACTACGGACATTGCACGCGTCCGTGGAAAGCTAGGGGAAGCTACAAAGCTATGTTTGCTTGGTTTTAGAAGCTCAGAAAATTCTGGGTCAGATTCAGTTTCAGGGATAGAGTTCTTAAATCCAACTCATCTTCCACTCCTTGTTCTGAAATCATTTCCTCACAAATTAGACTCAGGATTCAAGCTTTGTTCCCTGTCCAAGATAAATAAATAGCAGGAGGGAAAGAAAAAAGGATTTCTTGGGGACTATGTCTCTCCTGAGAGTGGGAAGCCCTGTGAACTCCAAGAGCCTTTAAGGCAATCTTGAAAATTGCAAAATTATAATCTCTGGGTTCCCATGCAGCTGTCATGCAACCGTCAGCATTTCCTTCGCTCCTTCCCAATATCTCGGTGCAGAAATAGAAGCTCTCGCCTCGCTCACAGGACATGGCTTTGGGCCGGAAGGGGACTAGGTGGTGCTCCTCAGGCCTGTCAGGTATTCTTCCCACCAGCTGTGCTTTTATTCAGTCTCTTGGGGCCTCAGTTTGTTTACCCTGTGTAATGGGCTGGGGTTATGTGATTCAAGGACATGTGAGTGAGGAACACACAGGGCTCAGAGAAAAATACACGGGGAGATGCCAAGTTGGTTCTTCCTGGAGTGGAGCTTCACAGAGGAACCTCTAGACTGTGAGGCTGTAAGAATCACCTGGAAGGCTTGTGAAAATGCAGACTCCTGGGCCCTGCACCAACCCACTGAATATGCTCTTCTGGGACCAGGATCCCAGGAATCTGATTTTTGATGTGGTCCATCTTGTGTTTTTTCAAATTTGAGAACCACTGTCTCAGTGATGGGAGGTGACCTGATGAGCCCTGAGATCTCGGGGCTGGCTGCCACAGCGTGACTCAGCCTCCAATAAGAGCTGAGCCATGAGAACTGCAAAATGGGTCAGATGAAAGCAGAACCCTCCCATGGACACCACCCCCAGTGAATGCAGACGCCCAAGCTCAGAGACCATGGCGGTTTAATGAGGGCTGGGCCACCTCCACATTAAGAGATTGGTCGGGTGGGGGAAGGGCAGGCCCGCTGGGTGTGGACTCTGCCTCTTTTGTGGTCATGTCAGCAAAGAGAAACAGCAGAGCGCAGGGAAACGCCAACGGGGTGCAAGGCTGATGTGGACTGGAAGCCATCCCACCCCCGGACGCCCAGCGGGCAGGGCTCACTCCAGCGCATGCATCTTCTTGCCAGCTTTCTGGAACCTCAGCTCCAACTGACAGCTGACCCCAGGTCCCCAAAAAGCCAGAGGGCCAGGCTGGTACAGTGGGGCCAGCTGACATGGTCTCTCCCACCAACAGCTGCTGTCAATCCCCACGGGGCACTCTGCTCCCCTCCCCTCCACCGCTCGGCCCTCCGTAGCCTCCCAGGCTTTGCCCTCCCGCTCTGGGGCCGGATCTAATATAGACAATCTCACTTACCACGGCAGGTGTCTTCCCTTCACCCCACCTTTCCCCGCCATGGCCCACTCTGGAGTCTAAGGCCAACCTTAACTTCAGGATTGCATCACGAAATGGGGGTCATAATCCTTGCCTTTCAATGTCATTGAGAGGGTCCCATGAGATGGTGCAAGGTGGCATGTGGCTGGGGCAGCATCTGGCATTCAGGAGGTGCTCAGAAAGTGAGCATTTCTCATGCCCTTCTTTGAAGCCGGGTTGGTGGGCTCAAGGCTAGGATGTGATGCTCTTGGACCTCTGCCAAAGGCTCAGCGCTCGAAAGACTCAGCTCTTATCAGTCTGTGGGAATATTAAAAAAAAAAGAAGAAGAATCAATTAGCTTGGTCTAAAAGAAACTTTAGTTCCCAGACGCCAACAGCCCTACCCCAATCCTCCATTCCCCAAAGTTGTGGGCATGGGGGACCCGAGAGGAGAGTGGGTGGCCTAGATCAGCCATCCTGGCTGCAGAAGGAGGGGCTCAGAGCCCGTGGAGGCATCTTTAGAAGGAAAGGCCGACGGTCGGCCATGGCCGTTGCCTCACCAGATCTTGGGCGGTTGCTGGTGCAGAGTTAGCTGGCCGAGAATGCCGCCTTAGCGCCGGCGGCCCGTGATGTTTTCCGCGCAGGTGTGCCTGGGCTGGGGCCGGGCTTGGCGGGTTCCCCAGCGCCAAAGAGTGAAGGATGGAAATGTGGGCATGACGTGCGGAGAACATTCTCCGGTTCATGCCCAGGCCCCCGCCCTTCCCCAGGGAAGCCGGGCTGGCTGTCTTCCAGCCCAGCTGGGCTGCACAGTGTCCTCTCTGGAGACCCTTGACAACCAGTGTTTAATCTCTCCCAGCCTCTGCCCTGGAACGATCACACAGGGAAGTGTTAATTAAATCTGCCCAGCCTCTCCTTCCCACATTTAGGCCCTGCAGTAACGATGGGGCGGATGTGGGAGTGAGCAAGCCTTTGCCTGGATGCAAACATGTGCGTGAATGTCCTGGATTCTCGTCAATGTCATGGCAGCACAGCGTCTAGGGGACCTTCAAGACCATTAGAGGTCATGCGGTTCTGCTGGCCTCCTACCCACACAGGCGGGCAGATGCAGCCTTGGTCCTGGGAGCTGGGTCAGAAGTGGGGGGATGCCACAAATGCCTTCCCCTCCTTCTGGGGAAGCAACACAGGGGACAGGAGGGCTGACTCCTGGTCCCACAGCTGCCTGAGGTCAAGGCTCCTGGTTGGTGGTCTTAGGGTCTTGGCCCGCCCAGCACCAGGCGCTTAGCTGCCCTCCTCCCTTCAGAACAGAGCTGTTGCCGATGGGGGAAGGGAAGGGGAGGGCTTCTCTGTCGGTCCCATCACGTCCCTCACGTCCTTTTGGTCCCCCTGCAGATGCTCCAGTGGCTTTGACCGCTACCGCCAGGAGTGGTTGGCCTACGGCTGTGCCCAGGAGGTAAGAGGCATAGTGACCTGCTGTAGCTCCTTTGCCAGGTGGAGGGGACAGGGGGACTGCCGGCAGGCCCCTGCTCTGGCAACTCTTGTCAGGGTGTCCTTAGCCCTCGGTGATATCCTCCCCTTCATCTGAGCTCTGTTTCCCAGACAGCTCTGAGCCAATTAAACCCACTTCGGAAGGTTGTAGAGAGCTCTGTGGGTCCCTGAGACAAGCATTTGTGATGACTTGGCCTTGAGTGGGCAGCCCCTAAGAAGCTCCTTTGGTCTGTGCAGAGGGTACATTGGGCACGGCCTCAGGCACAGCTGGGTCCCCTGGGAGACTGTGCATCTGGTGACGTTAATGAAGCACTGAGGATGCTTGCTTTTGAGGGAGGCAGTCCTTCCAGGAGTGAGGAGGGTGGCTCCAGGCACCTCCCATTTAGGATCCCATATAGCAGCGGTGCCCAACTCTTTTGGCACCAGGGACTGGCTTCATAGACCTTTTTTCTACAGATTGGGTGGGGGGCAGGGCAGAGCTCAGGTGCTCAGGTGGTGATGCGAGTGATGGGGAGCGACTGTAAATACAGACGAAGCTTCGCTAGCTTGCCTGCCGCTCACCTCCTGCTGTGTGGGCCCCTGGTTCCTAAGTTTCATGGAAGACAATTTTGCCACAGACAGAGGAGTGGGGGAGGTGGCAGATCTCTGCAGTCGGGTCCCTAACAGGCCACGGAACAGTACCAGTCTGCGGCCCAGGGGTTGGGGACTGCAGCCATATAGGTTCCTTCTCACTGCTAGAATTTTCCAGAACACTCAACACTCTGATTCTGGACAGGAAGCGTCCTAGTCCCACACCTTAGATTGGCACAGACACATCCATTCACCCGTGCATCCTTTCCCTCCTCCCTCTCTCTGTTTCTTCTTGCAACGCCAGCACACTGCACGCGACGTGGGCTGCCCTACCCTTGTCCTTACCTAACATAACCCCCAAAGCAGGGGCCGGTGCACCCATCGATCAGAGGGGGAAATTGAAGCCAAGAGAAGTTTAGTGACTGGGTCTGCATCTCACAGCAGAAAGTGCTGGGCCCGGCATTTAAATGCCAGCTCCCCAGACCCCACTGCCCTGCACGCGCCAGGGTCTGTTTTATGAGTCTGGGTCTGGGTGAGCCGTCTTTTCTGGCCTTGAAACAGAAATGTCCAGTTGGCCACTTCTGAAGTCGGCTGTTAGTGAATGTTCAGATTTGCTCTATTTGCTTAAGGTTGACATCTCAGCTCCTTCCTTCCAGCTGACGGATAAATTGCCCTGAAAGATTAGACACTTTCGGGACAGAGCGTGCAGGTCGCAGGTCTGTCCGGGGCGGCAGCACCAAGGTCTGTCTTGCAGGCAGAGGGCAGGACGTGTGAGGAATTCCAGCATGACGACCACTACTCGGCCTCCCCGGACAGCTCCCTCGGCCCCTTTGACGAAGACCTGGCCACCACCAGCCCCTCCTCTCTTGTCATCGACAGCCTCACCACGGAAGGTAAGGCCTGAGCCCAGGTGCGGGGTTGGCACGGAGGAGGGACCGCCAGAAGCTCGGAGAGTTTAGGTCACTTGCTGGTGAGAAGCAGAGCCCAGTTTGGGATGTGGGGACGCCACTCCCGGCTCTCCCCTCCGGGCTGGCCTGCACCAGGGCTGAGGGACAGCACTCACTCTGGAGAGGGGAAACATTAATGTCCCAGCCCAGTGCCAGGTATTTCATATAACTTATCTCAGTGAATCTTGATAGTAATCCTCACGGAACCTGAGCGATCTTATCACCTGAGGCAGGTGTGAACTCAGTCCGCACACTGAGACACTGAGATGTAGGAAAAAGACGGCCTCATCTTTCCATAGCTTCACTTCACTTCTGACTCACCGGCCCCGCTCGGCTAGAGTGCTGGGATTCCAGCTCAGGCTGGCACGTGGCTCCCAGCTCCTGAGACCTTGTGCTAGCAGAGGGTCCTGGTGGGGCCACGGCGTCCTCCATTTCGAGTTGTTGCTGATCCGCCTTCCCGTTCAGGCCTGGCCGTCCCCAGGGGTGTCTTTGCTACCTTGAGGCCTGGGGGTCTTGACTGAAGCCACCAGAGGTCCATTCCCCTGGGGACACCCGCCATGCCGTGTTTCGGGAAGCCCTGTGCAGGCTCCTCTGGTGTTAGGACCCTTAAGTCTTTCCCCTTTCTCCTGCCCCCTTCCAGAATTCTTCAGCTATGTCTGAGAACGTCCTTTGCCCTTTTCCAACACACTGCATCTAGGTTTGAAAGACTGAAAGGCTCACGGCCTCGCCCGCACTAAATACCTGCTCAAAAGGAATAATGGAAAAAAGGAAAGGAGGGAAGAAAAAAGTTAATATTTTAAAACATTATTCAGTCACGATCCTTTTTTATAGATAACGAAATAGGCTCATAGATACAAAGTAGGTTACTCACAGTTATGTGAGGGGTAAGTGGTGGAATGTTCTTTCCACGGTGCCCCTGCCTTTCCAAATGTCGCCTAGAGAACTGGAGAACCACAGCAGCGACTCACGGACCTGGCCAGAGGGAGATCACGGAAGAAAATGAACTGATGCTGGAAAGAGCTAATGAGGGGCTGACCATGTGCCCTGCAGGGCACTAAAACAGCACGCAAATTAATATTCAGTCCTTCTGGGTGTCAATACTGTTATATCTCCATTTTATGGAGGAGACACTAAGGCTCAGAGAGGCAGATGACTTGCCCAGGGTCACACAGCCAGGAAGGGATAGAGTCAGGTATCATCAGCTCTAAAAGCAGTGATCTACCCCCTTATTTCACTGCCTTTCTTGGTGTCGAAAGAAATGGAAAAAGTCTGTGTGGATGCAAGGGCAGAGCGAAATAGCACGGGGTGAGCAAGGCAAGGGGGTCCCCACGGCTCCCAGTACTCTGAAGCCGCCGGGAATAGCAAGGAGCTGGCTAAGACTCCAGTACCGAGAGCTTGTGCTGGTGTTGCAGCGGTTAAACGGGAAAGCAGCAGAGAGAGACTTGCCCTTGGCGAGTTAATGACTGAGTCCAGGGATGACCCTCAGTGTATGGAGACTCCACTTAAAAGGAAGGAGCCTGGCTCAGCCACCCTCAGTTAACCCCCTGAGCTCAGCGAGGGCGCGTTCTGAGCCCAGAGCGGTGCTAGGGACACAGACACCTCCCACCCCACTCAGAGGTTTAGCCACTGAGTGTCAAGAGGCCAGGAGGGCGGCTGTATTTGTCGCTGTAATAGGTTTGTTTGCCCGATGCACACAGCAAGTCAGGATGCCAGCTTGCAGCAGGGAGAGAGGTTTAATTGCAAGGCCACCGAACGAGGAAAGAGACCTCCAATCCACTGGCTGAGGAGTCCGGGGCCAGGGGTCTAAAGGGGTTTGGCGAGGGCCAGGCGTGGAGGTCACTGACTGGCAGAAGAGTGCAGGGCGAAGTCGTGGGACCAGGACATGGAGAAACTTCATTCTCGGGCTGACTCGGTTCTCTGGGGGGGTCTCCACACTGGTCGGCATCAGCTATTCTGCTGTAATTCAGGACCTGAAAAGCATCTTAAGCAGAAGTCTCATGACTCTGACGTCAGAAACCCTATCTATAGGAATGAGGGGGTGCAAACGATCAGTAGCTAGTGCTGCGTGACTTCCGGTTACAAGGAAGTAGGCCAAATTAATTGCAGCCCGATTAATACTTAATTATAACGATATTTCTGTCCTGAATTCTTGTTAACCCTGTGAGGGCGGCTTCATGGCGGCCATAGAGAGCCGTGTTCAAATCCTGCCTCGTGATTAGCAGCCCCCCACAGAGGGTCCACTCCTCCCGTGTTACTGCTGTGGTGGCTGTCCTTGCACAGGCAGCGAATTCTGTTGGCCTGTTTTACTATTTGTGTGTGTCACCTGCCAGCCCAGGAGTGGGTCTCACTTATGTTTACTGTAGAACAGTCCCCAACAGAAAACCTTCATTAGAGTAACTGAAGACAGTTATGGCTGTATGTCCTTCCGGTCCTGTAGGAGATGGCAAAGATTACAGGTTACATGTATAAGAAAAATAAAACTTTTAATGAGGACTCCCCGCCATGTGCCCAACTCTAAAGGCGTCTTGGCAGAACAGATTTTAGTCACTGGGAGCCTGTGTGGTTACAGCCTGTACAGAGAGACGTGCAGGCACAGAGAGACGTGCAGGCACAGAGAGACGTGCAGGCGCAGGGACAGAGTCTCTCCCCTACCCTCTACCTCAGCGTGCCAGCCACCACAGGGAGGTGGTGTGAACAAAGGAACGGAGCACTCCAGCCAGAGGGACCTGCCCAGACAGGACAGAGTCTGAGAGCAGCAAAGGCCATGGGGAGTGGATTTAAGAGCTGTTCACTTGCAATCAAATGTTACGAACTTAAGTGAACCAGATGACCTGTGAGTGGCAAATAACTGTCACAAAGCCCATGCATTTTATTGCAAAGACAGGCCCTCACCCAGAATAACTGAGTGCAGTTGAAGGGCCCATCTGATAAGCAGGTCAACAGAACACTTCAATAGCAGCAGGAAGTGACAACTGACTACGAAAAATGATCACTGATTCGATGACTAGTACACACCTTCCTTCACTATGTGAGTTTTTGTGCAGCTACACCATAATCCATTAATTAGGGAGCCAATGTGTACTGCATGGTGCCCCAACAAGATGGCAGCTGGGAGCCAGCCCTTGGTGAGTAGGGGAGAGGCTGTGTGGGGACAGTGTGGCCACCTTTAGCCACCTTTGGTCCTGTGGGAAGGACAGTGGTTGGTGGCACTGTGTCCTTTTGTCTACCAGAGGTAGGTGTAAACTGGGCTACAATTGATTTTCAATTGATTCAAATCAAGTTAATTTGCCCAGTGATATTTAAGATTACCTTGGTCAGTTTTGATTACCCAATTCATTATTTTTGACTTGCAGTAACAAAATAGATTCAAAGTTGTGTTTGAATACAACTTCGTATTGTTGAAAAAACATATCTTTATACGTCTACAACTCATTTTGCTTTAATTTCAGTTTATAGAAGTTGCTTTTGTTTTGACAGGGTCTCATTCTGTCACCCACAACCACACACACTGCAAGGCTGGGCACCATGGCTCACACGTGTAATCCTAGCGTGTGGGGAGGCTGCATGGGCAGGATCCCTTGAGACCAGGAGTTCAAGACCAGCCTGGGCAACATGTGGAGACTCCCATCTCTACATAGCTCACTGCAGCCTCAAACTCCTAGGCTGAAGTGATCCTCCTGCCTCAGCCTCCTGAGTAGCTGGGACTACAGGTGCATGCCACCATGCCCGGCTAATAGGAACTGCTTTTTATATTAGCCAGGGTTCTCGAGAGAGAGAGAACCAACAGGAAATATATAGAGATACACGAGAAGGGGTTTATTAGGGGAACTGGCTCATGCAATTGTGGAGGCTGAGAGGTCCCACGATAGGCCATCTGCAAGTGACAGCCCCTGGATGTGGTAGCTGGCTCAGTCCCAGTCCTGAGGTCTGAGAACACAGGCCTGGAGGGGGAGGCGCTGGTGTGAGTCATGGAGTCCCCTGATCAGAGAGCCTGGGGTCCTGATGTCCAGGGGCGGGAGAAGAAGAGTATATCCCAGCTTTAGGAGAAAGAGACCAGTTGCCTTCCCTCTGTGTTTGTTCTATCCAGTACCCAGCTATTGGATGGTGCCCCCCCACACTGAGGGCGGATTTTCCCCACTTAATCCACTCCGACTCGCATGCCAATCTCCTCTGGAAACGCCCTCCCAGACACACCCAAGATAACACTTCATCAGTTCTCTAGAGATTCCTTAATGCAACTGAGTCGACACTCAAAATATTAAGCATCACACTTTTTAAATTGTTTAAAATAATTAAATGATGATTGCTGTGATTTCAAAGTCAAATCTACAAAAGCATGTAGATTCAAAGAATTTTAGTTTCTCCTCCTCTCCTCTCTACCTTATTGCCTTCTTCCCCTATAGGGAACCATTTTAAAATTTTCTTATGGTTTATTCTTTTATCATCTATTTTTTGATATTTCAAGATGTACTGGAAACGTATAGCAGGGCAGGCTGCCCTGTCCAGGCACTGGAGAGTAAACAGGTTGGGCGTTAAGGAGCAGGGAACAGCAGGAACCGAGAAGCTGCGGGAACAGAGAGCAAGGCCAGCGGGGCACAGAGGGGACACAACCATCGGGCCTCAGCTCTAGGGCGAGACAAGGGAGGTGCTCAACTCAGGTGAAAAATTTTAGCAGGTGCAAAAAAGAAAAAAAATAGGAATAATTAAGTGATATTTTAATGCAATATTTGTAAAAATCAAAATTAATGCCAAAAATCCCATGATAACAAAAGTTCAAAATTTTAAATAAAGGCAGAATGGGACACTCATCCCAGCCCTGCAGAGGGTTCCCAGGGGTGGGACTTCTGAAGGAGGAAGGGTGGAGGCAGGAAGCGCATGCCTGTGCAGGGGGAACAGTCACTGGCAGTGGCTCAGAGGTGTGGAAGCCCAGGGAGTCTGGAGAGCCCTGAGCAGCGTGTTCCTGCGGTGGTGCGTGGTGGCGAGTGACAGGAGGAGGGAAGACTGGAGACAAATCATGAGGGTGCTGGAACACCTGTGCACAAAGGCCAGCGGTCAAGGCCTTTAGAATGACCCGGATGGTGGAGGCGCTGGAGGGGAGGGGAAGAGAATGCCATAAATTGTGGGTGGGTACCTTTGTTTAAAGTTCAGGTGCTTAGAAAAACATTCTCCGGTCATCTAGAGCATTCTCTGGACTGGGAACTCTTGCTTTCCTCCCCTGTAAAAGTCTGCCCAGGAGAGAAGCTCAGGAAGGGACCAGTGGAACTTATTTAGGAAGCCGCAGGGTGCGAGCCCAGTGCAGACAGAAAGTGGGCTGGGAATGTCCCCTGCAGCTGCAGCCCCCAGGGTCTCCAGGCTAGTCTGACCTTGTGACACACACAGCCTGCTTCAAACCCTTCCTCAGCTGTCTGTCGCCTCTTAGAAGAACATGCAAGGTTCTCCACGTGGCCATTCTCCTAGCTCCGAACCCCGCCTCCCTCCTCACCACCCCTCACTCACATACTCTCCTCCCTCTAGCCACACTGCGTGACCCTGAGCAAGGCTCCTCCCCTCTCTGGGCTTCAGTTTCCCTGCCTCCAAAATGACAGTTTGGACCAAACCTCCCCAAATTCCCACTGGGACCCAGAGTGACAAAGGCCAGGATGATTCCACTAATCTTGCTCCTTCTGTCCTCTCTCTTTGAAGATGACACCAAGTTGAATCCCTATGCGGGAGGAGACGGTGAGTACAGAACTCCCTGTCCCCCATCGGAGCCACTGCCTCTTGAGCCCACCCCAGACAGGAGTGCAGTGGTGTCCTAGCCTCTTTTTGTGGGGGAAGGGAGGGGGCACCCGCAGCCTGAGCTTCCCAGACCTCCTGCTGGCGAGAAAGGCAGGGGGCTTCTGGGCACAGGTCCCCTAGATTGAAGGAACATGACTGCACCGTGAACCTCCTGGCGTTCTTCTCCTGGCCTCTCTGCTCTTGAACTTTCGATGCCATGAAGGCTGGGAGGGGGGGGACGGGCTGAGCCTGGGCAGGGGGCGGGGGCACTGTGGCCATCACCCTCCCCAGGGCTCATAGGCAGTGAGGGCTGGAGAGCAGCTTCTCTCACTTCGCTTCCTTCCATCCCAAACCGGGCTAGCAGAGAGTACACGAAAGGCGGGATTCCACCACCACCCCCTTCCAGGATTATCTAGAAGGATAATCTCCTCTCTGACAGTGTGAGGGGCTCCACCGCCCCTACCCTTTGCCCAGAGCCGGCTCAGGCCTTCGCTGCAAGCCCTGCAAGAGTAGAGATAGAAATCCCGTCCAACCCCAGGGGCGGGATTGTCATCTGGGCTTCCAGCAGGAGAGGGGGGTTATTAAAGCGGCACAGTTGGATCGAGGCTCCAGCAGAGATGGAGCCGGTGCTCCTCTGTAGGTGGTGGGTGAGAGAGAGAGAGAGGCTGTGTGTGTGTGAGGGGCGGCCATTCCCAGGCTGCGGAGATTGCCAGTCGGGGAGGCTGGCTTGGGGCATTTCGCCCCAGCCCTCCCATCCGTTGGCAGATGGATGCACTAGCCATGCACTGGAGTCCTGGACAGTCCCTGTCCTGGGTGTCCTCTGCTTACAGAGCTCTAAGCAGAGAAAAAAGGACGATGATTTTGAACACACGCAACATCCTATTAAAAATCCCCACCCTTTGTTGACGCCCATCCCACCCAGTAGCTATGTAAAAAGGATTTGATGTTTTTTTGGTTCTTTTTTAGAGACAGGCTCTTGCTCTGTCACCCAGGCTGCTGGAGTGCAGTGGTGCACTCATAGCTCACTGTAACCTCAAAGCCCTGGGCACAAGTGATCCTCCTACCTCAGCCTCCTGTGTAGCTGGGACTACAGGCATGTGCCACCATAACTGGCTAATATTTAAAAAATTTTTTTTAGAGATAAGGGTCTTGCTATGTTGCCCAGACTGGTCTTGAACTCCCGGCCTCAAACGATCCTGCCACCTTGGCCTCCTAAAGCATCGGGGTTATAGGTGTGAGAGACTGCACCCGGCTGGATTCAGTATTTCTGTTGTTGACCTGCTCATCTGTCTTCTCTACCTCATTGTCCCCATACTCCTTTAGGGTAGGGTGAAGAAGCAAACAGCCACCCCAGGTAATGTCAAGGAATGAGGCTTCTTAGTGGCTGGCACTGAATTTGTGTGTCTGTGGGCAAATCACTTAACCTCTCTGTACTTCCTCCATGACCTCAGTTAGACAAGAAAGGGGTTGGACTAGAGGCGCTTCAGACTCTGCAATCTCTGGAAAATACTCCGCCTCCTGCTTGGGATGTGTCATAGATGCCTGGGATGTTCTCAGGGAGGGTCTGCTGGTTTATCCGCTTCCAGAGGACCTAGTTCATTCCATAGACTTTACGGAGCTCCTACGATGGGTCCACCATTTTTCCTAAGTGCTGAGGACACAGAGATGAATGAGACACCGTCACTGCCCTGCAGGAGGTCACAGTCTGACAGAAGACAGTGACAAGAAAATATATGGTAATTTGCTATCATAATAGCTAATACTTACTGAGGTCATCCAAGATGCCAGACAGACTCCTTAGCGCCTGACATGAATTATCTCATTATTATCCTTGTTCTACAGAAGTGATAATGGAGACACAGAGAGGTTAAATAATTTACCCAAGGTCACACAGCTAGTAAGTAGCAGAGTACAGATTTTGAACCAGGCAGCCAGATTCCACATCCCAAACTCTTAGCCATCACGTGCCCTTTGTGAATACATTCAGAGGGCGTATGGGGCACAGGTATCAGAGAGGACTTCCCTTATGATCCTTATTGGATCTTGGGAACTTTTAAGTGATTTGGGAACACTACCCGAATGGTGCCAAGGGCAACGTTGATGCCACACTCATAATGATTCTGCCACCTCCCGTGCCACCTTGTCGTTTATTTGATCAGTAGACCCAAGACTATCTGCTTTCATCTCTGGGGCTTTGTCAGAAGCCAGGGCTCCATGGCCTGACCGTCCCTGCTCCCCTGCAGCCCATCACTGCTCCAATGGTCTCTCCACAGGCCTTCAGAACAATCTGTCCCCCAAGACAAAGGGAGCCCCCATGCATCTGGGCGCCATTGTGGGCATCGTGCTAGCGGTCCTCCTGGTGGCGGCCATCATCCTGGCTGGGATTTACATCAGCGGCCACCCTACCTCCAACGCCGCCCTCTTCTTCATTGAGGTCAGTGTGGCCTTTGGCCAAAGGTCTGCTGTCTGCCGCCTGCTTCTGCCTCAGTGTCATTAGGGCCATTTAATACCTGCCTCTCCCATCTCATGCCTCACCTGCCACTCACCCGACCTCCACTGACTCCATCCTGGCACATCTCGCCGTGGCTGGTGCCCTGTAAGCACCTCAGAACCCCCTCGGCCCCGCTGCCCTTGGGGAGCAGCCATCGGCTTTTGCTCCCCCATTTGTGAAGTCAGAAGGAAAGAAAGAAAGCCATACATGCCACCGAGTGCCCATTTAGTGGCTGAGCAGCCAATGCCCAATGACTTAACATCTCTCATACCCAAATTCAAAGCCATAATGGAACCAAGGTCCCTGCTGCTTTTAGCCGGGTATGGGTTTTATTTTATTTTATTTTGTTTTCTTGAAACAGTCTCACTGTATTGCCTGGGCTACAGTGCCGTGGCATCAGCCTAGCTCACAGCAACCTCAAACTCCTGGGCTCAAGCAATCCTCCTGCCTCAGCCTCCCGAGTACTAGGACTATAGGCATGTGCCACCATGCCCGGCTAATTTTTTCTATATATTTTTAGTTGGCCAATTAATTTCTTTCTATTTTTAATAGAGACAGGGTCTTGCTCTTGCTCAGGCTGGTTTCCAACTCCTGACCCTGAGTGATCCTCCCGCCTCGGCCTCCCAGAGTGCTAGGATTACAGGCGTGAGCCACTACGCCTGGCCGGGTGTAGGTTTTAGATGGAAGCTGACAGCCACAGTGACAGGAGGGCCACTTGCTCTGGCAGCTGTATGAGGACTCGCAGTTCGAATGTCTCGGGCTCCTGAGAAGCAGGCTGAGGCATACCATGTGACGTGGGACAGAGGGCTCAGCCCCTTCACTCGGGGGCATGAGGCTCAGCAGCTCCTGCCCCCAGCCTCCACTCTCGGCTTTTTGCTGACTCTCCACAGGGCACGGTGGCACCTCTGTTACCTTAGTCTCCTCCACATGGGTCAGGCCCCCCTTTGTTTAGACGACCCCTGTTTCTCATCAGTCCTAGCCATTCTGAAGTCTTAGCCTACCTGGGTGACACCTGGGAACTGCGGCAGATCCCTGGGCCGCAGGCGTTCTGATGGGGAGGGTCTAAGATGGGCCCAGGACTCTGCATTTTCATAAGCCCCCCCCCCCCAGTTCACTCTGAGGCAGGACGTGTGCTATCTGGAGGGTTATCTTGGCATTGTCAGAGCCCTCCAGATCATCCCAGCCATCCCTGACCCACTCCCTCACCTTGTAGTCTCAGGTCTCCACCCGTGTATTGCTGAAGCTTTCCGCTGTGAGTTCTGTAGACCACGCAATGGGGGCGAAAATGTCCTCCTTGTAAAGTCTGGCTCCCAGGAGGTTTCCCAGTGGTCGTGAGATCACAGCGGAAGCCTTTTGGGGACAGGGGCCCTGAAGGTCAGTCATCCGGCTCCTGGTAAGTCCCCAGAGCTCCAGGGCCCTGGTAAGAGAGTCTTGGTGCTGTCCCTGGGCGGGGAGAGTCCCCATGGTTGGGGTCAGGCCCACTGACTTTGCCTCTGTGTCCCCTGCACCCCGCAGCGGAGACCTCACCACTGGCCGGCCATGAAGTTCCGCAACCACCCCGGCCACTCCACCTACACCGAGGTCGAGCCCTCGGGCCGAGAGAAGGAGGGCTTCGTGGAGGCGGAGCAGTGCTGAGACGCCAGGTCTCCCCTTCAAAGGGTAGGAGAGAAGACGCGGGGGCCGCAGAAGGGACAGTTAAAGCAAAGAGAAGCGACTTTTCCTGGCCTCTCCAAGCATATGGGGGCGGGTTTTATGGCCCCAGAGCTGTGGCTTAGTCATCACGCCCCAGACACTGAAGAGGGGGCAGGAAGGCAACCACGTGGAGTTTCTTAAGGACAATAGCCGAATCTCATCCTGTTTTGATGCAAGGGTTCTCCCCTTCTGGGCCTCACAGGGGTCTACTCTGTAGCTGTCCCCAAGCCCCCTCCCCACCCGGAGATGGCCAGACGCCCTGCTCCCGGTCACCTAAGCCCCTGTGCACGACACCAGCTAGCTAGAGTCCAGATTGGGGCTGTGCATTCCAGGGTCCATAGACTCAAGGGCTGGTCCTCATGGCTATGGAGTCGGTGCATTTAGCCCCAGCTTCTGTGGCTCCGGAAGTCTGAAGTTCTCTCCATCAATTGGACGCCAGTGTGGCTATTCTCAGCCCTCGGGGCCTGTCGTCCTCGGAGGAAAGCCAAATAAGAGGAGAGAAAAGAACTTTCGGGGAAAATTGCATTTTTAGGCTTTGCTTCCTTACCTTGCCCTTTCTGCTCAGAACCAATCCTTCTGCACCAAAACGCGTGCAGCCTGCCTCGGGGGCTGTACCCGGGGGCCGGCCTCCCCCAGGCACGCCGTGCTGTGCGCGGCCACATGTACCACGTGAGGCTCCCCATCCCGAAGGCATGTTCAGTGCCCATTTTATTTGCTGGCCTGTTCTGCCGTCAGTGCCGGCACGTACCTCCAAAGGCAGGGCTTGCCCGATTACTAATTTCCCTCCTCTGGACTGGATTTTTATAGCCATTAAAGATGAATAGGGTGGCTTGAGGGCTCCTGAGACAAACCCAACAGGGAACTTGAGTTGCATCCTGTGGAGAAGCAAAGCGCCAGAATGTCTGGAACAGAGGCAGCCGGTGTGGCAGTGAGGGACTTTCTGCACAAGACCTTGACCTGGAAAATTGCCACCATGTCCCCGGCTCTGCGACAAGTTTTGGAGGCAGGGAGTTTAGGCTCCCAAACTTAACCCAGCTTTAAGAGAGGTCTGTCCCAGCGATGGGTTGGGGCTGCTTCTGAAGGACATTTACAATTAAAATCTATCGCTCACCCTCAAAATAAAAAATAGCAGCAGCAAATAAATGTTAAGTCACAGTCTCTACTTAATCATGCCTTTTTATGCACGTCACGAGGGACGCTGCCAAAGAAGCTGGTTTAAGTATAAGGCAATCTGGTGGGGGGCTGGGCAGCCTGCAAACAACCAGGCCCATCCAAACACTTGGCTGGTGGATTTCCAGTTGCCCCATGGTTTATTGTCATTGAGGACGCTGGCGACAGAGTCAGAAACACGCTGGGCCTCGGCTCTGCTTCCTGCACCAGCTGAGGAAGAGCTAGGGGCATGGGGCGCTATGGGAAGGAGCATCAGGGTTTGAGAAAGAAAAACAACATCGCAGCAAAGAGAGGCAGGTTCTCCCCAAGTGTCCGAGGACAGGAAGGTGTGTGACAAGGCTCCCTGAGTGAGAGAAGCGCAGCCCATGCCGGGAGCGATCTGGGCTCCCAGCCCTCCTGCCCGTCCGGAGGGCCATTTCTGCTCTTGCCTGACCAGCAAAGCATCTGTGACCTTTATGTGTCTAAAATGGCAGTTTTAGACAGTTCTTTGGTGGCCTAATTCAGTGGACAGCACCATTTGCCCTGCTCCCAACCCCAGCACGCTTTTCCCCACTGGGAACTCAGCCGACCATCCTGGATTCAGGGAGAGAATGTTGGGCTTGGAGAAAGAGGCAGTGACGCAGGGAGGCCTCTGCTGCTAACTGCTACGGGTGGAGAAAGAAAGTTCCAGGTGCCTCGGGCCTGGTCAGAGCAAGCCTGGCGGAGCCCTGGGATGTCAGTGGTAAGGGGTGTGGAGGTGTTTGGTAGCGGGCAGCCTGTTTGTTACACCAGAAAGAACTAACAATGTGTCGCCAAGAGAGGCCCCGGACATCTCAAGCCCAAACGCTTAGACTAAGTCTCCTAAGAAATGGAGCTGAGCGTCTCTCAGAGTTCATGCTGGTCCCTGGCTGGCCTTAGGACACCTGGCAAGACAAAACATTTCTTAGACATAGGAGGTCCACCCCAAGGTATAGAGCAGGTTAGCTGGATAACTGTGGAGAGTGACTGGCCGCACGAGTGAGTGACCAGGTAGAGACGTGGGTCTCGTGGCCAGCCCTCCGAGTGTGGCTTCAGTCTAGCAAGGCAAGGTGGCACTTCACATGCCGGCGCTACCAGTCACAAGGCGGTTGCAGACTTCCAGGCCTCTCCTGCCCATAGGTGTACACAGTCTCTAGGGAGAGCGGGTGCTCGGCAGGTGTTTCCCCACGCGATGTTGTATCCTTGTAGGGGATGGACCTTAGAGATCGAAAGTTCACTCAACAGGAAGCTTCAACCCTGGGAAAGAGGACTCTGGGGAGTTTTCTGTGTTGAACAGAGAGATCAGAATCTCAGGAAGGCTCAGTCATGCCCCAGAACTCTTAAGAGAGCCAACAAAAACACGGGAATGTGAACGCATAGGCTGAGTATGAGAGGGGGTCACGTGTAAGCACAGCCTCCTCCTGCTCCTCTCATTGGTCACTCCTAGATCTGTGGACTCATCCAGTAAAGTTCCTGGAATTTCTGACTCTAGAACCCAAGTGCATGTGAGCCCAGCCCTCAACCCCAACACCCAGGAATGCCCTGGCTAGAGCAGATGGGCTTTCCAAGTTTGGCTGGCTGGCCACCTCCCTCGGCCATAATCAGGTGTCACCTATTCACCCTGGCAGGCCCGGCACTCTGGAGGTCACTTCAGATCTCAGCCTGCAGCCTGAGTTTGAAAATGTCTTTTGGTCACTATTAGTGGTTCTTGGTGGACTTAAATGTCGTGGCCCGTTTACAGGATGGAGGATGAACACAGAACATAAAACACAAATGCGCAGAACACAAAGAAAAATGCAGACACATGTACAAACGGTTGACTCGAGTGTTAATACACCGGGTCAGTTTTATTTTTATACTCTAAAAGATTAAAGTTAGTTCCTTGTACGTAACCACCCAGGCGTGGCAGCGATAGCCATAAATTCCGGAAAGCATAGCCTTAGGGAAGCAGATATCCCCTGACTCAGAATTTCAAGGTGGTTGGTCTAGGCACTAGGCATAGATAAAGGACTGAGATTAGCAAGGATGGGCAAGGTGAGCCACAGGGGGCATTTCTCATCCCCAGCTTCTCTTAGGGTGACCCCCTAAGATCTTTGGCTGAACCCCAGTGGCTGTGCATGGCTTAGGTTGCCCCTCCCTTGAGGGGTCTTACCCATCATTGACTAACCACTCATCTTATGGGTTGTATGCAGCAATCACAGGAACAATATGTTTATTGTGTGGCCTCCAGACCCCCAATGCTGTGGGGTGGGGTAGCTCTTGCTTACTTACAACTCGGGTCCTTTGTTATGCCTCTAGGCAACATCCTTGTTTATCACAAGGACCTTGTCCGGAACAGATTACTTTCAAACACTCTGGGCAGAACATGTACATTACTCACTAACTTTATTTATTTATTTATTTATTTTTTTGAGACAGAGTCTCACTTTATTGCCCAGGCTAGAGTGAGTGCCATGGCGTCAGCCTAGCTCACAGCAACCTCAAACTCCTGGGCTCAAGCAATCCTGCTGCTTCAGCCTCCCAAGTAGCTGGGACTACAGGCATGCGCCACCATGCCCGGCTAATTTTTTCTATATATATTAGTTGGCCAATTAATTTCTTTCTATTTATAGTAGAGATGGGGTCTTGCTCTTGCTCAGGCTGGTCTCGAACTCCTGAGCTCAAACGATCCGCCCACCTCGGCCTCCCAGAGAGCTAGGATTACAGGCTTGATCCACCGCGCCCGGCCTACTCACTAACTTTAATTCTTTTTTTTTTTTTTTCTTTACATCAGACAAATGGTAAATATCTTCATGATTTAACTTTAATTCTTAAACTAGGAAAATATATGTCAGTCCCCTACACTTAAAAAAACAAATTTTTTAAATTTGTGTGTTTTATCAGGGCTCCCCTGTATAGTGTATCTGTGTGTGTGTGTGTGTGTGTGTATGTTTGTGTGT
Organism: Mirza zaza; assembly: GCA_008750895.1. Classification (NCBI taxonomy): domain Eukaryota; kingdom Metazoa; phylum Chordata; class Mammalia; order Primates; family Cheirogaleidae; genus Mirza; species Mirza zaza. Next base: position 20,223 of record VSMD01052150.1, read on the forward strand.
GTGTCTGTATACACCCAGACACACACACACAGGTATTTTATTGCTAAAACATTGGAGAGGGCTGGAGCTGTGCTCAGCCTTTAGCTTGGTTTATTAAATTAGGACAATGGCACAAGCTGCCAGCCAACCACGCTATTGAAAAAGCAGAGTATCCACCACCTGAGCCGACCGTTCGTCTGGTTGTGAGCAAGGCCAAGACTCTCTTTTCTCCTGGTCCTGGAACAGACTCATAGATTGGCGCTGATCATGGCTGCACCCAGATGTCCTGGCCGTGAGAACCGACGCCAGCAGAGTCAACGCCACAGATAAAATGCAGCCAGTGTCTCGCTCCCTTTCTCTCTCTCAACTAAAACCCACCTGAACTCACAGCACAGTTAGAAGGATCTGGGGACCGAGGGCACAACCCTCGCTGTCCTAAACACAATGTAGTCACATATTTAGTGTGAATTCTCTGTATGGATCCTCGGTATTAATAAAAAAAGGAAACATTCTTTTACAACTTCTGCTATGTGCAAAATAAAGTACAAAGGATCTGGGGTAGCATTCTGCAAATCCACACACACTCCTTAATCCTGACTGCGGGTCTCTGACACCTACACTGAGGACCGGCCTTGGGAGCGTTGGAAGAGCCTCCAGCTACCTGCTTTTCTCAACCTCCCACCCCGCCTCCAAGAGCAGCAGCCTGGAAAGAAACCTCAGCTGTTTACTTGCATTGGGTTTGTAAATCCCTGGCAGTAAACCTCATGCATTTTTAATCTACTATCTGGAGATACCAAATAAATCAGAGTAAGTTGATGCTGGCACATTTCTGGATGCTTTACTTTCGGACAACTTTAGCAGCCTCGTTGTATTTTTATTACTTTGTGTTTTTGCTCACAAAACATGGTTTAGCAAACCAAAACAAAGAAAGGAAAAATTTGAACGCCTCCTAGCCAAAATCAGCGATGCCAAATCTCAGGCTCCAAACAAGCCAATTTATAAATAAACACGCTGTGATTGCCAAATCGAGAGGAATGTGTTGGAAAAGACGGTGTGGACGGATGGGGAGGGGGCTGAGCTACACAGGGAGTCAGAAGGCGGGAGCCTGGGCCTCAGTCCGGCCTCTGAGTTGCTGTGTGATGTGGACCAAGTCACTGGACTTCTCTGGGCCTCTTTCTGCCTCTGTGAAATAGGAAATACTAGATTAACTGGTCTCAGGTGGGAGCTCAGCAAACACCTTTCCCTGTTTTTGTTCGGCTCACACAGAAACTTAGACAAAAGCATCCCTTTCTCTTTCGTTATCCTGATTGTCCGGGACTTTTCTGATTCTACCACTAAAAGCCCTGCATCCCAGGAATCTGCTCTAGCCTGGCACCCTGGGACATTTTGTCACCCCATCCGTGGAGCAGCCCTCCCATTCCATTGGCTAAGGAAATAATGCTATGGGTGTCAAACACCTGGAGAGCACTCTGGAGACTAGAACCTTGCTATCCAAAGTGCGGGCAGACAAGCATTAGCATCCCCTTGCGAATTAGCTGGAAATGCAGAACTCAGGCCCTCCCACCCCAGGTCAGAATCTGCCTTTGAGCAGCTCCCCAGGTGATCCAGGTGACCTGCAGGACAGTTTGAGAAGCACTACCTAGGAGACAAGTCTACCTACAGGATGGCAGCCTGTTGGGAAGGCATACTCCCCCACTTCCCAGATGACCAAATTGAGGCTCTGCTTGGAAAGGTAGTTTACTTGTTTATTTATTCATTCATTTGATAAACACCTACTGTGTGCCAGGCACCATTAAGTGACTTGCCCGAGGTCACACCGCTAGAAAGCAGAAACAATCCCCAAACTCAGGTCTTGGAATTCCCATTTGAGGTTGTTCTCTGTGTGTCTCAGGGTGCTGCCAGAACCCGTGGCCACAGTTGAATGTAGAAACAGATTGTGGATTACGACAGAATCCTCCGGGCCTGTAGAGAGCCTACAAAGACACGTAGGGATGACTTCAGATCCATAGTCTTGGCTCACAAAATTGTGAGCTTATCGTCTATTTATTTACACAGCCCCAAGAGCTTGAAAATATCCTAATTGCTGCTGCTTCCTTCTCATCCCTGCTCCTCATGCCAGCAACCCTCCCACACGAAGAGCTAGAAGGTTTACAGAGCACCAGGCCGGTGCACTGTGTTGTTTATCTCCGTGAATGGAGGGCCGTGGATTCCTTCCTCCTCCATGATGGGGCCAGGGCTGCGGGGAGGTGAGAAGGGAAAGGAGAATCTTTACTCGAACTGCAAAAACCAAAGATAAATTCTTTGGGGGATGATTTTTCTGATGTTCATAAAACATATTTACATTTGGTCCCTAGAGATAGCTAAAGCTAAAAGCAATGAAAAAGAAACATCTGACTATAGGCCAATAATATTTCGTCCTACCTTCCCAGAGTCTTGGGCTAGAACCTTCCCTTCCAGCTTCAGTCTTTCCTCTTCAGTGTTTTTTATTCAGACATGGAGTGTCACCACCATGTGATCTGATGGAGTGTCCAAAAAGTGTAAGGGTCACTGGGTCCAGCTAAGCTGAGAAAAGTTGGAAAATCCTCAAAAAAAATAACAGATCTGGTTTCCCTCCATTGATACAGTCCTCTCGATTTAGAGACCATTTTGAATTCAGAGACGGACATGCTGCTCTCAACAAACCTGTGCCTGACTTGCCTCTCCCAAGGAACATGAAGTCACACCAAGAGCCCCTCCTCAAGGCCAAAAGGGCAGGGGCCTATCTTCTTCTCTCACCAGAGCTGACCACACCCCTCTCTGCTCCCTGGGACTCTTCTCCAAGCCCAAGAGGGATTGAGCAAAATCCTCCCAGCTGCCCTGGGATCTTCCTTCTGCCTCCAGAGACAGCGCTCAGCCCTCTTTCACCGCGAAGGAGGAATCAAAACTCACAGACTTGGCTGACGGCGAGGCTTACTTAGAGCCGGAAGCCCCGGTCCATTTCCTCTGGTCCTCTGCCATGACGGTGGCAGTGGTGGGCGGCTCACGTGGCCTGAGCTTGCCATGTTCTGGGCGCTGTTTAATGAGATTTATGAGTAGTATCACCTAGGGGGCAGGTGCTACCCTTATCTCATTATCTCTACCTTCCGAGGGTGGTAGAGATACACGGGGGGGCCACTGAGGCACAGAGCACTAGGGAATTCGCTCAAGGTCAGCGCTAGGTCACTCAGGCAATGTGGTGGTAACTAGAAGTCAGGTGGCCTTCAGCCCTCAGCTTCCACTCCTGATGCCGGGGCCGGCCCACCCTCCCACCCCTCAGCATCTTCACCCTCCCTCCGTTTGAAGGCCCTGTGGGCCTTTCCTCCATGGAGGCCTCACTTCCCACCCAGGAAGTGGGATCAGGTGGGAAGAGACACCATCACCTCAGCTTCCAGTGGAAGTTCGGAGTCTCTGAGGCCCCACGGATGGGGTGACCCCAGCTCAATAGGCGTTAGCCCTCTAGAAGTGGCCTCTCTCGGGGTGCCCCTCCCACCCTTTGACCACACATCTTACAGACTGTTGTCTCCCAGCCTGTGAGAGCCCATTTGACACAAATAGCTCTCTCATGCAATCCCCCGATCCCTTGGTTTTATAGAGGGAAAATCGAAGTCGCATGAAGGCCGGCACGACTTGCCCAGGACCACACAGAGAGCGGGAGAGCCCAGGCTGCCGGGCTGGCTCCAGAGCATGTGGCGGGTGGGCGCATGGGCTCTGATGCCACCAGGGCTCAGTTCAGTCCTGGCGATACCGCATACCCTCTCTGAGACCTTGGGCAAGTCGCTCAATGTGCCTGCCTCGCCTTCGGCGTCAGTTCAGTGGAAGTGGCGAACGTAACAGCACCTGCCTCACCGGGCTTTTGAGAGGACTAAACGTTGCACAGCGTTTGGGCTCAAGCACAGCACCCAGTAAGTGCTCCAAAAGCCTTGGCGCCTTTTTTTTTTTTTTTTTACTTGTTAATTGCTGAATGCAGCATGACCTCTTGTCCAGGGCAGTGAATAAAATTTCTGGTGCTTCTGCCTTTATGCTGAGCAGTCACTTCCACCAGGAGACAGACACCTGCCGGGCTGCTCTGCAGGCGCTTAGAGTCTCCCTCTCAGGAAAGCCTCCTGCTAACCAGGCCAAGGACAGACACCTCCCTACGTCCCCTCCAGGGGACAGCTTTCACTGCTCTGAAGGAAACAGGCACTTACATCTAGTTGCTATTCATTTTTAGGTTTCTCTACAGGACACCTTGGAGATATTGCAGGGTCAGTTCCAGATCACCACAGTAAAGCAAGTATCAAAATAAAACAAGCCACATGAATTTTTTGGTTTCCCAGTGCATATAAAAGTTATGTTTATGCTGTACTGTAGTCGGTTAAGTGTGCGATAGCATTGTGTCTAAAAAAAATAACACTGTGCATACCTTAATTTAAAAATATTTTTGGCCAGTTGTGGTGGCCCACGCCTGTAATCCTAGCATTCTGGGAGGCCGAGTTGGGAGGATCACTGGAGCTCAGGAGCTGGAGAACAGCCTGAGCAAGAGCCAGACCCCCATCTCTGCTAAAATTTAAAAATTAGCTGGGCGTTATGACACGCACCTGTAGTCTCAGCTACCTGGAAGGCTGAGGCAGGAGGATGCTTGAGCCCAGGAGCTTGAGGTTGCTGTGAGCTAAGCTGATGCCACGGCACTCTACCCAGGGCAACAGAGCAAGACTCTGTCTCAAAAAAAAATACTAATGATCATCTGAGCCTTAAGCAAGTTGTAAAGTTTTTGCTGGTGCAGGGTCTTGCCTAGATGTTGAGGGGGGCTGACTGACCAGGGTGGTGGCTGCTGAAGGTTGGGGTGGCTGTGGGAATTTCTTAAAATAATGAAGTTTGTCACAATTGTTTGACTGTTCCTTTCACTAAAAATTTCTCTGTAGCAGAGGCTGCTGTTCAATAGCATTTTAACCACAGTAGAACTTCTTTCAAATTGGAGTCAGTCCTCTAAAACCATGCTGCTGCTTTCTCAACTAAGTTTATGGAATATTCTAAATCTTTTGTTGTCATTTCGATAATGTTCACAACATCTTCACCAGGAGTAGTTTCCATCTCAAGAACCCACTTTCTTTGCTCACCTATAAGGAGCAACTCCTCACCCGTTCAAGTTTGATCATGAGACTGCAGCAATTCAGTCACATCTTCAGGCTCCACTGTTAATTCCAGTTCTCTTGCTTTTCCCACCACATCTGTAGTTACTTCTTCCACTGAAGTCTTGCACCCCTCAAAATCATCCATGAGGGTTGGAATCAACTTCTTCCAAACTCCTGTTAATGTTGATATTTGACCTCCTCCCATGGATTATAAATGTTCTCAGTGGCATCTAGAATAGCACATCTTCTCCAGGAGGTTTTCAAGTTACTTTGCCCAGATCCATCGGAGGAACTACTCTCTAGGGCAGCTATAGCCTGATAAATGTATTTCTTAAATAATAAGACCTTGAAGTTGGAATTACTCCTCAGTCCATGGAATATTGTGTTAGCAGGCACGAAAACAACATTGATCTCTCCATTAGAGCTCTTGGGTGACCAGGTGCATTGTAAATGAGCGGTAATATTTTGAAAGGAATATTTTTTTCTGAGCAGTAGATCTTACAGTGGGCTTAAAATACTTAGTAAACCATGCTATAAGCAGATGTTCTGTCATCTAGTTTTGTTGTTCCATTTATAGAGCACAGACAGAGTAGATTTAGCATAATTCTTAAGGGCCCTAGGATTTGGGGGATGGTAAATGAGAATTGGCTTCAGTTTAAGATTACCAGCTGTATTAACCCCTAATAAGACAGTCCTCTGAAGCTTTGAAACCAGGCATTGAGTTCTCTTCTCTAGCTATGAAAGTTCTTGATGGGATCTTCTTCCAATAGAAGCGTGTTTTGTCTACATTGAAAATCTGTTGTCTAGTGTAGCCACCATCATCAATGATCTTAGCTAGATCTGGATAACTTGCTGCAGCTTCTCCATCAGCACTTGCTGCATCATCTTGTGCTTTTATGTCATGGAGATGACTTCTTTCCTTAGACCTCATAAACCAACCTCTGCTCCCTTCTAACTTTCATCTGCAGCATCCTCACCTCTCTCAGCCTTCATAGAATTGAAGAGAGTTAGGGCCTTGCTCTGGATTAGGCTTTGGCTTAAGGGAATATTGGAGCTGGTTTGGTCTTCTATCCAGATCACCAAAATTTTCTCCATATCAGCAATAAGGTATTTTCGATTTCTTATCATTCGTGTGTTCACTGGAGTAGCACTTTTAATTTCCTTAAATAACTTTTCCTTTGCATTCACAACTTGGCTGTTTGGTGCAAGAGGCCCAGCTTTTGGCCTATCTTGGCTTTCAATGTTCCTTCCTCACTAAGCTTAATCATTTCTAGCTTTTGATTTAAAGTGAGAGACCCCATGACTCTTCCTTTCACTTGAGCACTTAGAGACCACTGTAGGGTTATTAATTGGCCTAATTTCAATATCGTTGTGTCTCAGGGAAATAGGGAGGCCGAGGAAAGGAAGAGAAATGGGGGAATGGCCAGTCATTAGAAGTCAGAACACACACATTGATCGATTAAGTTCACTGTCTATTATGGGTGCTACTCATGGCACCCCAAAACAATTACAATAATAATATCAAAGATCACAGGTCACCATAACAGATATAATAACGATGAAAAAGTTTGCAATAGTTCAAGAATTTCCACAATGTGAGAAGAGACATGAAGTGAGCACTTGCGGTTGGAAAAAATGTCACAGATAGACTTGCTTCATGCAGGGTTGCCACAAACCTTCACTTTATAAAAAATATATCACCTGCAATAAAGCAAAGGGCCATAAAATTAGGTCTGCTTATATTTATCTTGAAAACACTAACTCATTCTCATGTTATTCAGTAAAAAAAAAAAAAAAAGGATATGATAAAGGTATATGGATATTACAGAATTCTACCTGCAGAACTCAAACCCTGGAAACTTCCCTAAGTGATGCATTTTGAAGGAGGGTCTTAGTACCCAGGCTGACTGTTTTGTAAAGTAGACCAGACAAGGCACTGGGCTTACTTGTCTATTTCCTTGTAAACCTCAATTACATTAATTGTTGCAATTCCTTTTTCAAAACAGGTTACATTAAGGCAGCACCTGCACTGGGGTCTGGCACACAATAGGTATTCAGACCATATTTGTGGAAAGGATGAATGTAGAACAAGAGGGGTGCAGCTGAACCCAGCCGGAGCTCTTCCTTGCCTAAGAAATCCCTCTCGTGGATATTTTGATGGAAAAATACAAGGTGAACAGCGTTCATGTTCGTTCAAAGGCATGTAAGGCCAAGACAAGTCCAGACATGGCTTTCTTGCTGGCTTGTGTGTTTGGATGGGCTGTGAGCTAACAGACCCGTGGGAGGGTGGGAGGAGGCCTCCATGCCTGGCTGAAGAGGGAGCGTGTAATCCCTAGGCCTACAGAATAGCCAGAATCCCGGATTTATATTAGAATCCTCACTTCTCCCCTTGCCGGCTTCCCTTCCTTCATGAGAAGCAAAGGTTAATGTCCCTCAAAGCCCCCCCCCCCCAACCAGGACAATGTGGAGCATTGGACACAGAAGCATGGACCCCCCACAGAGGCCCCCGGGCTGGGTCTGCCAGCTTTCTGGTTATTTGGCAAAAAAAAAAAAAAAAAGCACAAATTGGCTGGGCGGGGTGGCTCCTGCCTGTAATCCCAGCAATTTGGGAGGCTGAGGCAGGAGGATCATTTGATGCCAGGAGTTGGAAACCAGCCTGGGCAACAAAGCAAGACTCTGTCTCTACAAAGAAAAAGAAAAAGAAATTAAAATAAAATAAAAAGCAATAATTAACTCTCTATCCTCAGCATCCAAAATATATGACTCATAGGCAACTCTGCTGCGCAAAGAAAGGACACAAAATGAGGAAATGCATAGCCAAGTGCCAGAGGCACTGTAAGTGTTTCTGGAACAAAAATTCCTTCCTGGTCTGGTCTTTGTAATCCAGAGTCTCAGTTTCTGGAGAAAATCACTTTCTATAATACAAATATCAAAGGAGCAAGGAGGTGTGGGACTGTGGCTCAGGGCAGATTTTTGGGGGTGGAGGAGGGGACAGGGTCTCTCTGCTGTCTAGGCTGGAATGCAGTGGCACCATCACAGCTCACTGCAGCCTCCAACTCCTGGAGTCAAGCAATCCTCCTGCTTCAGCCTTCCAAGTAGCTGGAACTACAGGTGTGCACCACCTGGCTAATGTTTTTATTTTTTGGAGCGATGGGGTCTTGCTATGTTGCCCAGGCTGGTCACAATCTCCTGGCCTTGCCTCAACCCGAGTGCTGGGATTACAGGTGTGAGCCACCACATCCACCCTTAAGGCAGATTAGAATTAAGCACCAAAAGGCTACAAAGTAATTCCTCCTTTCCTTTGTTTAAGTTGATTTACTAAAAGGCCCTTTTAGGGAGTAATTCTGCCTTGGAGACCTCAGAGAAGAAGAAAAGCTCCCTTCAAACTTTCTCCCAGTTCCCCTCCTTGGGTCTGATGGTTAAAGACATATCAACCACTACCAACCACGGTGGTTTCTGCTACTTCCATCTGAGTTTCTTCTTTTCAGGCAACTGTGTGGATTTGACAACCAGCAATTACAAGAACCCGGAAGAATGCAGGTCTCTCGCACCAGTTATATTTCCCGCACTCTTGTAAAACAAAGCTCTTCATCAGTCTGGCACAGACAGCACTCCCACCTCTGCCTCCACCCCCACTCAAAATAAAAGGATCCCTTGTGTAGGGCTTTACAGCTTCCAAACACTTTCACATGTTCAAGTCTTGAAAACAAGGCCCAGGTGGGGCCACCCAAGCACCTGCCACTGTCCCTCCTTGGCCCAAGCCCTAGCACGATGCTGAGTTCAGTACAAGCATAATCACACTTTTTATTGCTGTATCTCTTAGTTTTCCAAACACCTTCTTAGGATAGCATCTCATCTGGTCATCATAGTTCTCATTTTGGGGTTGGCAGGATGGGAATTCACATCCCAGTTTAATTTTAAAGGATGGAGCATGTCTGTAGTCCCAGCTACTCGGGAAGCTGAGGCAGGAGGATCACCTGATCCCAAGAGTTTGAGGCTGCAGTGATCTGTGATGATGCCACAGCACTCTGGTGGGCGTGACAGAGTGAGACTCTGTCTCAAAAAAAAAGGTTAAAGGAAACTGAAGCATTGAATGATTTTCCCAGCCCCACTGCTTCTGACATGTAGCCCTTCTAAGAAGCTCTCATCAGAACTTCAACTCTGGCCACCTGTAATGATAGCACAATGAGGACTAACATTTATGGAAAGTCTTTTGTGGGCCAGGCATGGTTAAGCACATTGTGCGTTCCACACCAGAAGGTAGAAAGGATGGTATTACCTTTACTCACTGTCGGATTCCCAAGGATGTCAATCAAAACACGCTTCTCAGGCCAGGTGCTGTGGCTCACACTTGTAATCCTGGCACTCTGGGAGGCTGAGGCAGGAGGATCCCTTGAGCTCAGGAGTTCAAGACCAGCCTGAGCAAAAGCGAGACCCCCGTCTGTACTAAAAATAGAAAAAATTAGCCTAGCACGGTGGCATGAACCTGTAGTCCCAGCTACTCAGGAGGCTGAGTCAGGAGGATCTCTTGAGCCCAGGAGTTTGAGGTTGCAGTGAGCTAGGCTAATGCCAGGGCACTCTAGCCAGGGCGAAAGAGCGAGACTCTGTCTCAAAAAAAAAAAAAAATGCTTCTTGGCTTCGAACCAGTAAAGTAGTATAGGAAATATAGAAAGTAAGCTAGTCGCATTTACGGTGCTTACTTGTAGAGTCAGTGAGACAAAATGAAATCACACAAAATGGAGAACAATATAATCTAATTCATATTTATAACCTAAATGAGTAAGCAGACTAACCCCACAGAGTTATAGTGAACCAAAGGAGAGAGAAGATGGAAGATTTAACGCTGCACTGTTCAGTATTGTAGCTGCTGGCTGCATGGGACTGTTGAGCACCTCAAATGTGGCTGGTCCAGACTGAGATGTGCTAGTTCTGACTACAGGTTGAAATGATAATGTTTTGAATATGTTGGGTTAAATAAATTATTTAAATTAATTTCACTTGTTTATTGTTACTTTGTTAACGTGGTTACTAGAAAATTTTAAATTACATACAAGACTTACATTATATTTCTATGGGGATAGGGCTGGTTTCGAATAATGAGCAGTCATCAACATGTTATGAATGCCCAATTAAATGCTAAGCACTTTATACTCATTCCTTTATCTAATCTTTGCATCATCTCCACAATTTCATTATTATTCCATTTTACAGATGAGGAAGCTATGCTTAAAAGAGTTAAGTAGATAGTTATTAAAAAGGACAAGTCAAACTACATGTATTGGAATAGAAAGTGTCCACAATAAATTGGGGTTTTTTAATAATGATTTTTCCCATTAACTGATAATGGGTAGGATAAAATATACCTATATAACTTATTTTGAATAAGACATTAAGTGACCTGGCTATAGCCAGCTGTAGAGCTAGGACTTGAACCCTGGGCCTATGTCAACTCCAAGTTCATCCTCTTACCCAAGACAAGCAACAGAGGTAAAGAGGCTCTGGAGGGCATAGGAGGCAAACTCTCACCCACGTCAGGTCTTTTCTTTGCAGTGTTCCTGGAAGGTGGCCAGCCAGCATCTGCTTGAATACTTCCAGTAACAAGGAGTTCATTACCTTCCTAGGCAACATGCACCATTGCTGGCAGCTGGTTACTGGAGTTCTCCTCCACCAAATGAGGATAAATCTGTTCATCCTAAGACCTGCTCTTGAGTTCTGGGTCCTTGCAGAGAAGGGAGCCCACTTGAGCAAGGTTGGAAGGACGTGCTGACGTGCCCGGGTCTCCAGGGTGAGACTCCAGGTGCAGGGGCAGCAGGTTCCACACTGTTGCATGGGGAAGGGGACGCCCTCCACCTCCCTCCTCCCACCGCAGACGACCAGCACAACCTGCAGCCCGGCCCAGGTAAGCCGTGCCTGCTTGGCATGCACTGCTTTGGTGATGTGGCTTTAGGGCCACAGCTGCCGCAAACACTTGCATTTCCATTCAAGTGGGGTAAGGCCTCCCACCCCTGAAAGGATAATTATCCGCCTGCTGAGCTGATAGGTTCCCATCTGGTGAGGGCTGAATGCCGTGTCTGTAGAAAAGACACCAGAAAAGGCAAGCTCTCAGCCTGGCTTTAACAGACTCCCTCAGCTACTCTAGGGGAAAAAAAAAATTGCTGAGGTGGAGGGGTGTGGAGAGAAGGCCTAGAAAGGAAAAGAAGATGAATATGGGATGCTAATGAATTCCTGTGATCTCACACTCTCTGATTCCAGTCCATGCTCCAGAAATTGGCGAGGCTGCCTTGCCAGCTGGAACCTGAAAATGTGCCCAGGTAGACAGAACCGTGAGACACGCTGGCTGCCCACTGATGGCTGAACGTCCAGGATGGAAAATAAGAGGAGGGACCCGCAAATGGGACACCCCTCGGCATTGTATCCCAGCGGTCTGCCTTTCTAGTCAGCCCCTCACAGTGACAACAGAGCTGCGAACCCAGTAACAAATGCTACCATTGCCCCTTCCCTCGTCTCATCTCCACTTTCCACATCAAAAAATAATAAAAGATGGCTAGGCACAGTGGCTCACGCTTGTAATCCTAGCACTCTGGGAGCCCAGGGTGGGAAGATTGCTCAGGAGTTTGAGACCAGCCTAAGCAAGAGCGAGATCCCGTCTCTGCTAAAAATAGAAATATTAGCTGGGTGTGGTGGCGCATGCCTATAGTCCCAGCTACTCAGGAGGCTGAGGCAGGAGGATTGCTTGAGCCCAGGAGTTTGGGGTTACAATGACCTGTGATGGTGCCACTGCACTCTACCCAGGACGACAGAGCAAGACTCTGTCAAAAAAAAAGGTGTTAGGTCCAGAGCTGAGAGGGAGACACACAAAGCCTCATGTGTAGCAAGATGCTATTTATTTTGAGCATCTGGGTGCAGATGGGTGGAGACCAAAAGAGTGTCCACAGGAGGGAGGGAAAAGCCTTGGGTTTTACAGAGGGTTTTTCCGGGGAGAGTGAGGAGCTTGGCCAGAGTAGCCACTGTAATAAGTTTTTTTTAAAACAACCAATTTCTGGGACGCCTGCATGGGTCTCATCCCACAGCGACAGGGGAGCAGGGCAGCTTCATCCTTATCAGGGGAGGATAGGAATGTCAGTGTCACTGCAACTGTCTGTGGTCGGAGTCAGATTTACAGCCTCCGGACTCTCCAGACTCCTGCCGCTATTGTTTCACAGGCTTTATGATCACTATCTAAGTTTTCCATTAACCCATTCATCCTATATATACTTTTTGGGTTCCCACCCTAAACAAACCTAACAAAACGGAGGCCAGGAGAGCAGCTAGAAGGCCCTGAGTGTACACTCCATTGCCCTGTGGCATACTTCTCCAAGGCCCACACTGAACATAAGCTCCCTCCTGGCTCTCAACACCTTGGGATGGCCTGTAATCCTAGCACTCTGGGAGGCCGAGGTGGGAGGATCGTTTGAGCTCAGGAGTTCTAGACCAGCCTGAGCAAGAGTGAGACCCCATCTCTACTAAAAATAGCAAGAAATTAATTGGCCAACTAAAAATATATAAAAAAAATTAGCCGGGCATGGCTGCGCATGCCTGTAGTCCCAGCTACTTGGGAGGCTGAGGCAGGAGATCATTTGAGCCCAGGAGTTTGAGGTTGCTGTGAGCTAGGCTGATGCCACGGCACTCTAGCCTGGGCAATAGACTGAGACTCTGTCTTTAAAAAAAAATAAACACCTTGGGAATGGACCTGCATTGCATTAACTTTTTATTTTTCCAGTGCCTGGAACACAGTAGGTGCTCAATAAATATTTGTTGAAAGGGAGAGAGAGAAGGAAGAGAGAAAAGAAGGAGGGATCGATGAAAGGAAGGAGAAGGAAAGGAAGGACGGAGAAAAAAAATAAAGCCAGACCTGTGGCAGGCCATGGTGATGGCGCAGGGGACAGGGGATGAAGGCCTTTCTGCAGGGTGGTAAACAGCAAGGTGGGGGAGCCATGAATATTTCTGTAAGAGAATCTATAGGACTTGGCGAGTGACTAGCTGTAGGAGGAAAGCAAGAGTGAGGAATCCCGTTGACTGGGGGAATGATGGGGCCATAAATAGAAAAGAGGCAAACGGGAGCAGAAGCAAGTAGATGGGAAAAGGCAGTAAGAGGATGCTTTTCACTTCAGACGTTTTGAATTTCAGGTATCAGCAGGGCCACCCCCAGTGGAGCAGCAGCTCAGGAGGGAGTTCAGACCGGAGGAGGGTTTGCAAAGAAGGCCCAGGGGCAGTCCTGGGCGTGGGTGAGATCACCCAGCAGGGAAGAGACGAAATAGGAGGCACAAGGGCAGAGCCTTGAGGAATGCCAGCACTGAGGGGGAGAGAACAAGCCACTGTTGGAAAGAGAACAGGAAAATCGGGAAAGTGCAGGATCCCGTAGCCAGGAGGAACATTTCAAGTGGGGGAGTGATCAGCAGAGCCAGATGCTTCAGAAGTCAAGTGAGATGAGCCCCAAGCTGAGAGAGATCCTGCAATCCAGCAGCAACAGGAGGTGGCAGGAGTCCTCAGAGGGCGGGACGCAGACTGTGCCAGCTAGGGAGGCAGTGGGTGGTGGGAGCCCGAGGCAGCCAGCTGAAACTCTCTGAAGGGCTCTGGCAGCAGTGGGGGGAAGAACAGAGGACCATGGCTCAAGGGGGAGGTGAGTGGGAGGAAGATGTGTTTTTAAAATGGGTGAGTCCGGAACAGATTTGTGGGCGGAAGGGAAGGAAACAGTGAGATGGAAAAGGAAGGAGACAGAGGGCATTTGGTGGAGCAGAGGAGGTCCCAGAGAAGGAGGGGGAATTCAAGAGAGCTCATTTTTTAAAAAGCATGCAAATCAAAGCAGCATATAAGTGGGGAGAGTAAGTCCTTATATTTGAAAAGCAGTGAAATGCAATCTACAAAGCATTTTTATGTGCTTTATCTCATTTAATCCTTGTAAGGGGCATATTACTCTACTAAAATGCAAGGAGGTTAAATGATTTATGTGAGAGCACCCAGCTAATCTATAGAAAAACTTGGGATCAAAGAGTCAATCAAGGCCGGGCGCCGGTGGCTCATGCCTGTAATCCTAGCACTCTGGGAGGCCAAGGCGGGTGGATAGCTCAAGGTCAGGAGTTGGAAACCAGCCTGAGCAAGAGCGAGACCCCGTCTCTACTATAAATAGAAACAAATTAATTGGCCAACTAATATATATAGAAAAAATTAGCCGGGCATGGTGGTGCATGCCTGTAGTCCCAGCTACTCGGGAGGCTGAGGCAGGAGGATCGCTTAAGCCCAGGAGTTTGAGGTTGCTGTGAGCTAGGCTGACGCCATGGCACTCACTCTAGCCTAGGCAACAGAGTGAGACCCTGTTTCAAAAAAAAAAAAAAGAGTCAATCAAGAGACACTCATTGATCCAGTGGCTGCCATGCGAACACCGTGTTAGGTACCAAAGATCCCAAAGGGAACAAGAAATGGCTCCTGCCCTCAAGGAGCTCACAGGCCAGGATACTGAGCTCCACTCTGCTGGCAAATGTGCTCCGTAACATGAATGTGTGCAGTGTAGGGTGCCAACTCAGACCAAGGAAGGGAGGCTTTCAAGAGGGGTGAAGTTTGAGCTGAGTCTGGAAGGGCAAACAGCAGTGACCTGGCTGAGAAGTGGGCACAGGAGGAAAGACACTCCCAGCAGAGGAAGTTGGTGTGCAAGAGCCTGGAGCCTGTGGGAGCTGTGAGCAGCTCGCTCTGCTGGAACACGGGGTGGGTGTGGCTGGGGCCCAAGAGGATCATGCCAAGACGGGGGTGGTGGAACGTGGCAGGCTACCCTGAAGAATTCTAAGTTTTTCCCTTCCTTAAACCAGTGAAGGGTTTTAATCAAGGGAATGATATCATCAGATTTGCCTTCTAGAACAATCATTCTGGAAGTCTCTTGGAGGCAGTATGGAGGATGGGTTAGAGGAGGATGTTGTAGGATGCAGGGAGATCAGTTAAGATGCAAATACAGTGGCGTGGGGGAGAGGGTGAGGGCCAGACTGGGGCAATGGGATTTGTATTGGAATAGGGCATGATGTTTGTCTATCTGTCTGTCTCTGAAGAAAGAACTGCCCAGCCTTAGAGGAAAAAGAAGGTAAGAAAATAAAGAAACAATTCTCAGGTTCTGACTTGAACAGAAGAAGAGAAATAGATATTGAAGGGGGTGGGGAGTTGGGTAGAAAATAAGTTCAGGACACATTGGATTGAGAGCCTATGGGACATTCAGGTGCAGGTATCCGGGAGGCAGTTGGATATGGGGGTCTGGTGTTCCTGGGGGAGTCTGACCTAGAGATATACCTTCATGAGTCACCAATGTGGGTAGTGATTGGAGCCACCGGTGGGGGTGAATCTTTGTAGGGAGAAAAGGGTCCCTCACAGCCTTGAGGAGCATGGGCATTAAAGGAGCAGGTGAAAGAGAAGAGACCTGGGAAGGACAGGCCAGAGAGGTAAGAGGCCAAAGAGAAAACAAGGAGAAAGTGATGTCCTAGAAGACAAAGAAATTCGGGGGGCCATGTGGAAGGATACTATTGAGAGTGGGAAGAATACGATCTTTTTGATTGCTTTCAGGGAGAGGATCGATGGCTTCCCCCAGGCTGGTCAGAGAAGGCTTAGGAAACAGAAGAAAAGTAAGAAGAAAGAAAGTCCCTTTCAAGCTGAGAAATGGGAGGAGAGAGGGTTGAGTCCCTCTCTTCTCTTTGCTGTGTTTTCCTGACTTGTGCTGCAATAATCAGTGCATTTACAGAAAATAAAGCATGATATTTGGCAAAATGTGGAGAATCAGATGTTCCAAATGTTTCTATAATGTGCTTCAAAACCAGACACACTGAAAATGGAGACCATCCAATGTGCATGCTGTCCTTAAAAATGTTCCTTTGATAAACATTAAACTGTTCTGTTTACCAGAAATGTTAATGAGGAAAATAAACAACGGGGCTATTTAGGAATATTTCAAAATTGAAGTTTCAACCATAAGAGAAAACAAACATAAAAAAAAAAAAATCCAAAACGGCATGAGCATTGCAGAGCAGACCTCGGCTGTCTTTGAAATCTTCTCCTCTGCCTAACATTACATAATTCTCTATCAGTTAAAGAGATCAATTTCACATGCTAAAATTCACTATGTATGTGTCATACTTAAAGGATAGGATATTGAAAGGAAATAATAATAATATAAAGAGATAAAAGGTTTGGGAACCAATGTACAGATAGGCCTGAGAATTGTCTAGAGAATCTTTAAGGCCATTACTGAAAAATAAGTAATGCAAACTTCCATTTCAGATGATATAATTGACCCAGGCATCCTGTTAACTGAAGAAAATGACGAGGCTCATAAATTTGGAAAAGAGAACTTTATTTTTCATAAAGGGTGGCAGCCTGTGGGTGGCCATTCCAATAGTCTGGAAAGCAAAGCCCCACCCAGAAGCCAGGAATACGTGCTTCAGGGCGGGTACGATGGGAACAGGCATTTATACCAAGTTGGATGGCCAAACATACATATATAACAAGCTATAGGAAGAGTCACAAATATTTATGAAAGGAGAAACATGTACGTGAGCAATTGAGATTTATGCCCCTTTATGGCGTCCATGTTCAGAAAATGGTAACCCTCTAGTGTCAAAAAATGAAGCACAGGACATGAAGCACTCTCCGCACATGCTCCTTACACTGGTTAAAACCACTCCATGATTGGTGGTCTCTTATCAGGAAAGAACGCTGGTGTCCTGTGAATCGGAGATTGGTGTCTGTTTAGCCCTTAGGAAAAACGCCTGATGGCCATTAGAGGGGAGGGGGTATAATGAATTGTGTCTGACCTCCCATCGTGTCATGGCTGGGAACTCAGTTTTAAGGTTTCTCTGGGGTCCCCTTGTCTAAGAGGGGTCTGTTCAGTCAGCAGGGGGCTTAGGATTGTATTTGTGTTCACAACTCTAATTGACCCTCCTGCTGAAAACAACTAAAAATTCTAGATAAAATACTAAAAACATCTTCTACTAAATAAGTTAATAAAAGTAAGGAATAGGCCAGGCGCGGTGGCTCACACCTGTAATCCTATTACTCTGGGAGGCGAGGCGGGCGGATTGCTCGAGGTCAGGGGTTCAAAACCAGCCTGAGCAAGAGCAAGACCCTGTCTCTACTATAAATAGAAAGAAATTAATTGGCCAACTAATATATATAGAAAAAATGAGCCGGGCATGGTGGCACATGCCTGTAGTCCCAGCTATTTGGGAGGCTGAGGCAGCAGGATTGCTTGAGCCCAGGAGTTTGAGGTTGCTGTGAGCTAGGCTGACGCCACGGCACTCACTTTAGCCTGGGCAACAAAGCGAGACTCTGTCTCAAAAAAAAAGAAATGTAAGGAATATTCAGCTAAAATCAAGAGATGGTAGAAATCCAGAGAGATAAATGGAGCAACTGCCAAACTAGTTAGTTTTCAGTTTTCAAGAAGCTAAGGAGCTCCAGGGATAGGAGACAGAGCCCAGGGTCTGCCCAAGATCAAGATTCTACCTGAATACCCTCCCACACAGGTGAGACCCTACAGCTATACCTTTACTGTTAGGCTAAACTAGAAATAAATCTACACCCCCACACACACCTGGATGATCTGCAAGCAAAATGGCCTGCCTAGGTGCTTGATATTACATGAACATGAAAAAGAACTCCTGAAAATGTATAACCAAAAGCTAGTCCTAAGACAAATTTGCAGCCCAGATTCTTATTGGTTGAATAGTCTGAAAAGCCTCTAGCAGAGGATTTAATTTAAAGTGGAGTGACTAGAGTGCTACAAGAAGCAAATGCAATCCTCTCTCAGAGAACCCACATTAATCTCAGGCCTCAAAAAATTCCCACAGCCAGGCATGTAATCCCAGCACTTTGGGAGGCTGAGATGGGAGGATTACTTGAGGCCAGGAGTTCAAGACCAGCCTGGGCAGCAAAACAAGACCTCATCTCTACAAAAATATTTCAAAATTGGCTGGGCATGGTGGCATATGCCTATAGTCCCATTTACTTGGGAGGCTTAGGTGGGAGAATTGCTTGAGCCCAGTAATTTGAGGTTATAGTGAGCTATGATCACACCACTGCCCTCCAGCCCAGGTGACAGAACAAGACTTTGTCTCTTAAAAAAACAAACAAACAAAATCCCCCAGATAAAAGTGTTAAGAAATGTAAGCTCACAGTCAAAAATTACAAAACCCAAGGAAACTAAGCAGCATGAACAAGAGAAGCACAAAGCAGAGAGTAGGACCTACAAAGACTACTCAAATAGGAATTATCAGAAACATGTTATAAAATAACTATTTTAGAGCTTTCGAGAATTAAAAAAAAGAATTAATAATATGCATAAATAGGCTGGGCCCAGTGGCTCATGTCTATAATCTTAGCATTTTGGGAGGCCAAGGCAGGAGGATTGCTTGAACCCAATTTGAGGTTGCAGTGAGCTATGATGATGCTACTGCACTCTACCAGGGGTGAGAGAGTGAGACTGTGTTATAAAAAAAAAAATGGGAATGGAAGAAGCAAAACTGTCATTATTCATAGGCGATATGATTGTTTCATTGAAAATCTCAAAGGATTCACAGATATATTAATATCCTAGAATTAATAAGAGAATTTAGCAAGCAAGTGTATTAGATACAAATTCAATAAATAAAAATCAAGTGCATTTCTATACACTATCTACTAATAGAAATTGTAATTTAAAAGAGATATACTTTTTTTTGAGACCAAGTCTTACCCTAAGTAGAGTGCAATAGTGTCGTCATAGCTCACTATAACCTCAAACTCAAGCTCAAGAGATCCTCCTGCCTCAGCCTCTGAGTAGCTGGGACTATAGATGTGTGCTACCACACCTGGCTAATTTTTTCTATTTTTGGTAGAAATGGGGTCTTGCTCTTGTTCAGGCTGGTCTGGAACTCCTGACCTCAAGCTATCCTCCTGCCTCAGCCTCTCAAAGTGCTAGGATTACAGGCTTGAGCCACTGCGCCCAGCCTAAAAGAGATATCTTTTATAATAAGATCAAAAATATGAAGTACCTAGGAATAAAACGAACTCAAGATGTGCCACACCTCTATGAGGAAAATATCACAAAATGTTATTAAATGATATTAAAGAATCCCAAAACAAATAAAGGATGATGCTATGTTTATAGACTGCAAGACTCACATGTATAAAAATGTCAGTTCTTAGGCCAGGCGTAGTGGCTCATGCCTGTAATCCTAGCACTCTGGGAGGCCGAGGCAGGCGGATCGTTTGAGCTCAGGAGTTTGAGGTTGCTGTGAGCTAGGCTGACACCATGGCACTCTAGCTGGGGCAACAAAGTCAGACTCTGTTTCAAAAAAAAAAAAAATGTCAGCTCTCCTCAAATTGATCTACAGATTCAATGCAATCTCAAAAGCCCAACAGATTATGTAAATAATTTGACAAGCTTATTCTAAAATGTAAATGAAAGTACAAAGGCCAGGAATAGCCAAGACAAAAAAAAGGATTTCCTTTCCAGATCCAGCCTCTTTAACAGGAAACAATGATTAAGACAGTGTGATATTGGCGCAAGGACAGAAAATAGAGTGTTGAAAAGAATAGAGCCCAGCAACACACACCTGCCCACATGGCCACCTGATATATAACAGGAAGTGCTGTAGGCAGATGAGTGCAATAAGTCGCACCAGGACATTGAGTATCTATACAGAAAAAATGAAATTGGAGCTCTACTTTTCACCATACATAAAATTCAGTTCCAGGTGAATCAGACACCCACATGTGAAAGGAAAAAAAACCACAAAGCTGTTAGAAGATAATTTAAAAGGACATTTCCATGACCTCAGAGTAAGGGAGGATTTCTTTTCTTTTCTTTTCTTTTCTTTTCTTTTCTTTTCTTTTCTTTTCTTTTCTTTTCTTTTTCTTTCTTTCTTTCTTTCTTTCTTTCTTTCTTTCTTTCTTTCTTTCTTTCTTTCCTTTCTCTCTCTCTCTCTCTCTGTCTCTCTTTCTTTTTTTTTTTTTTAGACAGGGCTTGCTCTGTCACCAGGGCTTGAGTGCAATGGTGTGATCATAGCTCTCTGAAGCCTGGAACTCCCAGACTCAGGCGATCCTCCTGCCTTAGCCTCCCAAATAGCTGGGACTGCAAGCGTGTACTGTCACACCCAACTAATTTTTTTTTTTTGTATAGGACTCCCATTTAAATTTTAATTTCAGGTGAACAAGGATATTTTTAGTGTGAATGCATCCCATGCAAAATTTGTAAATTTGGTAAAAATACTTATACTAAAAAAGCATTGTTTACCTGATATTAAAATTTAATTGTATGTCCTGTAGTTTATCTGGCAGTCCTATTAAAAATGGAAGTACCCAGCCGCTCCACCTCTATGGAGGTATGTGGAAAGAGAAGTAATCATTAGTGTCTGCTATGTATAAGCTAAGTGAGTGACAAATGTGATCTCATTTAAACCTTGCAACGACCCTGAGAAGTACAGATTATTACTCCATTCTACAAGTGAACACAAAGGTTGAATAACTTATTCAAGGTGAGACAGTAGGCATCAGATAGATGAGGAATCAAATTCACTTTTGCTTCCCAAATGAGTACTCTTTCCTGAGTACTTCCCATCTGAAAGCTTTCAGTCAGGCTTTTTTTTTTTTAAGATTTTAATCAAAAAGGGGCAAGGTTCTGAAAATATTCCAAAGGCTTTTCCATCATAACTTAATATTATATTTGTCCATGTCTCATTAAATTTGCTTGCATTATAATGTAACTATAAATGACATTTACATAGTCTGATATTCTTCAGGGAATTTATTAAGAAAGAGGGGTCTCACTGCTTTGTCCAGGCTGGAGTGCAGTGGCTATGCACAGCCACGATCATAGCTCACTGCAACCTTAAACTTCTGGGCTCAAGTGATCCTCCTGCCTCAGCCTCCCTGAGTAGCTGGGACTACAGGCGTGTGCCACCACACCTGGCTCTCAAGGAATTTAATGGAAAGCCTTGGGAAGATGATACCTCTTTGGAGCTTAGCTTCCTCATCTGTAAACTGAGGGTATTCTGTGTCAGCTAACATACTTTGCAATTTTCTACCTTTAGGGTTTCCCCAGCCTCTTTTGAGAAACCCTATTAAATTTTACACAGCTCTCTGCTGCCACCTGCTGGAAAAATTACAGCACATATTTCTGCTTGAAAATGAGCTCTATTCAGTAAAAAGTTCCTTTGATACCAGGGTTTGTTTGCTTAAAAATTTCAATTAATGAGAATTATGGTCTTCTTTTTTTTTTTTTTTTTGAGACAGAGTCTCGCTTTTGTTGCCCAGGCTAGAGTGAGTGCCGTGGCGTCAGCCTAGCTCTCACCAACCTCAATCTCCTGGGCTCAAGCAATCCTCCTGCCTCAGCCTCCCAAGTAGCTGGGACTACAGGCAGTGCCACCATGCCTGGCTAATTTTTTCTATATATATGAGTTGGCCAATTAATTTCTTTCTATTTATAGTAGAGATGGGGGGGGGTCTCGCTCTTGCTCAGGCTGGTTTCGAACTCCTGACGTCGAGCAATCCGCCCACCTGGGCCTCCCAGAGTGCTAGGATTACAGGCGTGAGCCACCTCGCCCGGCCGAGAATTATGGTCTTCTGGGTTTCTAAGGGTCAGTGTTTTCAATCTGCAAAACATTCCGAATGAGTCAACTCTGAACTTTGACCACCTGGAAATTAATTTTTTAGCAGTTTTTCCCACATGGGAATATTTTTCAAACTTGTCTAGTGTTTTTGCAGTGACTGTCCTGCCAAATCTATTCACACGGAATTTGCTTTAATAATTGTCTTAGTGTTGCATTCATGAGGCCTGGTAAGAAGTATTTAATAGAGCAAAAAAAATATTTTGTTTAAATTATCCCTTAAAGATTTCTGAAACATTTAATTCTTATGCTTTGAGAAGACATGGACACAATACTCAACTACTTTTGCATGACCTGTAATAAATGTACATATTTTCTGAAAATCTGACTTCTTTGTATCTGGAAAGTCTAAATTTTTTTTTTTTTTTTTTTTGAGACAGAGCCTCACTGTGTTGCCTAGGCTACAGTGCAGTGGCGTCGGCCTAGCTCACAGCAACCTCAAACTCCTGGGCTCAAGCAATCCTTCTGCCTCAGCCTCCGGAGTAGCTGGGACTACAGGCATGTGCCACCATGCCCGGCTAATTTTTTCTATATATTTTTAGTTGCCCAACTGATTTCTTTCTATTTTTAGTAGAGATGGGGTCTCGCTCTTGCTCAGGCTGGTCTCGAACTCCTGACCTCAAGGAATCCTCCCGCCTCAGCCTCCCAGAGTGCTAGGATTATAGGCGCGAGCCACCACGCCCAACCAAAAGTCTAAATTTTTAAACTGCAAAATGTTTCCTAAATCGAAGGCTAAATGCTGGCCTTAATTTTTTTTGAGACAGAGTCTCGCTCTGTTGCCCAGGCTAGAGTGCAGTGGCATCAGCCTAGCTCACAGCAACCTCAAACTACTGGGCTCAAGTAATCCTCCTGCCTCAGCCTCCCGAGTAGCTGGGCCTACAGGCATGTGCCACCATGCCCGGCTAATATTTTCTATATATTTTTAGTTGGCCAATTCATTTCTTTCTATTTTTAGTAGAGATGGGGTCTCACTCTTGCTCAGGCTGGTTTCGAACTGCTGACCTTGAGCAATTCACCTGCCTCGGCCTCCCAGTAAGTGAAACACATTATTATTACCCAAAGTCCATAGTTTACATTAGTTTTCACTCTTTAGAAAATTTTTGTATTATTTTTTTTTTTATATAGAGACAGGGTCTTGCTCTATCACCCAGGCTGGAGTACAGTAGTACTCTCATAGCTCACTGCAGCCTTGAACTTCTGGGCTCGAGGGATCCTCCTACCTCAGCATCCTAAAGTGCTGGGATTACAGGTGTGAAGCCTGGCACCCAGCCACATTAGGATTCACTCTTGGTGTTGTACATTCTATGAGTTTTGACAAATGTATAATGACATGTATTCACCATTATATTATCATACAGAGTATTTAAACTGCCTCCGAAATTCTCTATACCTTCCCCCACCCAACCCCTCGTCAGCATTGATTTTTTTACTTTCTCCATAGTTTTGCCTTCTCCAAAATGCCATACAGTTGGAATCATACAGTATGTAGCCCTTTCAGATTGGCTTCTTTCAATTAGTAACATGCATTTAAGTTTCCTCCATGTCTTTTTTTTTTTTCTTTTTAATCCATTGCCCAGATGGGATCTCAATGGGCTGGTCTTGAACTCCTAGCCTCAAGCGATTGTCCCACCTCCCAAAGTGCTAGGATTACAAGCGTAATCCACCACACCGATAGCTCATTTCTTTTTTTTTTTTTTTTTTTTTTTTGAGACAGAGTCTCGCTTTGTTGTCCAGGCTAGAGTGAGTGCCATGGCGTCAGCCTAGCTCAGGGCAACCTCAAACTCCTGGGCTCAAGCAATCCTCCTGCCTCACCCTCCCGAGTAGCTGGGACTACAGGCATGTGCCACCATGCCCGGCTAATTTTTTCTATATATATTAGTTGGCCAATTAATTTCTTTCTATTTATAGTAGAGATGGGGTCTCGCTCTTGCTCAGGCTGGTTTCGAACTCCTGACCTTGAGCAATCTGCCCACCTGGGCCTCCCAGAGTGCTAGGATTACAGGCGTGAGCCACCGTGCCCGGCCTGCTCATTTCTTTTTAGCACCGAGTAATATTCCATTGTCAGGATTCACTACAGTTTATCCATTTACCTACTGAAGGAAATCTTGGTTGCTGTCAAGTTTTGGCAATTATAAATAAAGTTTCTATAAACATCCGTGTGCAGGTTTTTGTGTGGACATAACTGATTTGGGCAAATACAAAGAATGTAACTATTGGATCATATGGTAAGAGTGTGTTTAGTTTCATAAAAACTGCCAAACTCTCTTCCAAAGTGGCTGTACCACGTAGCATTCCCAACAGCAGTAAATGAGGGTTCCTGTCCCTTCACATCCTTGTCATCATTTGGTGTTTCAGTGTTTCAAATTTTCACCATTCTAATGGGTATGCAGTGGCATATCACTGTAGTTTAAAATTTGCAATTCCCTAATGACATACAATGTTGATCATCTTCATATGCTTATTTATCATCTGTGTATCTTCTTTGGTGAGGTGTCCAGGTCTTTGACCCATTTTTAAATTAGGTTGTTTGTTTTCTGACTGTGGAGTTTTAAGAGTTCTTTCTACGTTTTGGATAACAGTACTCTATCAGATATGCTTTTTGCAAATATCTTCTCCCCAGACCATGGCTTGTGGGCCTTCATTTTTAAAAACAATTAAAACCACTTTCCAGAATTCCTTCCATAATGTTAAAAGTGCAGTCCAAATAATTCAATCATACAGTATGAAATATGGGGTTAAAATTATTGCCAGCTGGGGTTGAGCCTACTTCAGAGGTTGAGAGCCAATAGCCAGTACCTTCCTATCTGGGTTCACACTTGTCTCAGGGTTTTGTTATAGCTGGCTGCCTGAAGCTTGACGCAATCTAAGAGGTAATAAAATCTGAACCTATATATTTCTAAAAACTAATGGGTGCAGTGGCTCACCCCGGTGCCGTGGCTCACTCCTGTAATCCTAGCATTCTGGGAGGCCGAGGCAGGTGGATTGTTTGAGCTCAGGAGTTCAAGACCAGCCTGAGCAAGAGCGAGACCCCATCTCTACTAAAAATAGAAAGAAATTAATTGGCCAACCAATATATACAGAAAACATTAGCCAGGCATGGTGGCACATGCCTATAGTCTCAGCTACTCGGGAGGTTGAAGCAGGATTGCTTGAGCCCAGGAGTTTGAGGTTGCCCTGAGCTAGGCTGACGCCACAGCATCACTGTAGTCCAGGCAACAGAGCAAGACTCTGTCTCAAAAATAAATAAATAAATACTAATGGGGAGAAGGGGATCTATTTTAAAAGGAGGTCAGGAAAAGATTTTGGGAAGAGGAGCTAATGCTTACTCACTGCTGTGCTATTTGTCCCTCTGCCTTGTAATTTCCCAGATAGCTATGAACTGGCTTAGATATTTGAATACACTTATTTATTGCCATCTTTCAGTTTATGATGACACTCATTTAAAAATATCCAAAACTACTTTCCAACCCTTCTCTATCTCTTCCATTTGTGGTATAGTAATATAGGACAGTGCATATTTTAAATATTTTTTCTAATAATAGACACAATATAGACTCAATAGAGAGCTGAGAAAACCCAGAAATGCACAAAATAAAAAAGAACTTAAATTTCCCTTAATCTTGCTGTGCAAAAATAACTATTGCTGACATATTAATAGTTATCCCTTCCAATCTTTTATATACTTATATATGCATTTTCCTCTTAAAATAGTATAATACTGTAGACATTATTTTATAGCTGACTTTTATATAATACTTTTCCAGACAAAATTTGACATGATCCAGATATAATTATGCAAACTGGCTGCATGCCATGATGCTGGGGCAGAAAACCTTGGGAAAGACATTCACCTCCTTGGGCCTTGGTGCCCTTGTCTGAAAAATGAAGAATTTTTTCCCAACCTTAAAAGCCATTCTCCTGACTAAGCCTGTTCTGGAGGAAATCTTGTCATCGTGTTACATCCTAAGGACTCAGTGCAATAGGACCAGGTTCCACATATCCTTAGTTTATACCTATTTTTACTTTTTGTTAGTATTTTTTCCGAACTGCTTGTATGCAAATTGCTTAAATCTGCCTTATTATTTTTGCTAGCAAGTTTTGTGATTCAGCTGACTAGTCTTTACATAAAGAGTAAAAAGAAAATACCTGTCTTTTTAATTAAAAACAAGGATGACAAAAAAAGAAGCTAAATAAACATTGATTGTTGGGCTTTACTCTCAGTTAACGAAATAAATACACAAAAGTATAGGATCAAATCACTATATTTCAATTAATTCAATTCAAATGATTATGATATAGTGGGAAGAAAAGGTAACAAACAGGGACCACAATAAAGCAGCATCAATAGAAGATGAGAAATATCTCAGAAAGATGGAATAGAATCTGGAAACTTGAAGGAAGTTAAACTAGAAAGGAAATTACTTATTCTAAAGAACGGAAGTTAGAAGTGGATTTAATTGTTTTCAATTATATAAAAGACATAAGTCAACTGTGTTTATCAAGAACCAACAGGAAATTTGCTTAGGTTGTTAGATTAATTTAGACATTAAAAAGCTGTTGATTAAGGGATGATAAAACCAGAAGGCAAAATGTACCAAAAATGAAAAATGTGCTTACCTTTTGTACAGGGACCGCAGCGGATATCATATCTGCTCTTCCATTCATATATAATAATAGAATCCCCCACTTTTTTACTGGGCACAGAGCCTTTCAAAATATTTCCCAGTTAAAAGCAATCATGTGACTATTTTGAAAAGCCCTGTGCCCAGCTGAAAAGTAGCTTTTTAATGTCTAAATTAAATTAAATTCTAAGGATCAACTAAAACACCAGCATCACCTAGATCTGCATAGGTATATGTGTGTGTGTATGGGGATCTTACTAAGTCAACTAACTCATCTCTAAGTTGAGACACCACTGTTACAGCCTACAAAGACCTCACAGTCCAACAGGATAACTAAGTCTTGCACATAACTAATCACAATTCAAGGCAGAATTAAGTGCCCAGAGAGAAGTACCAGCAAAGAAAGAAGAGTTCAAAAGAGGAAAAACATCTCTGATTATAAGGATTTTAAAAGGGTTAAGACTTTGAGGAGGTGGCCTGTGAAATGGCCTAAGTGAGTGTTAAGGTGGAAGGCTAGTAGGTGCTCACGGCATGGGTGGAGAAACATTTCTCACGCAGAAATTAAGATAAAAAAGGTTTATTTTATCTTCTCAGAAGG
This sequence comes from Mirza zaza, assembly GCA_008750895.1. Taxonomy (NCBI): domain Eukaryota; kingdom Metazoa; phylum Chordata; class Mammalia; order Primates; family Cheirogaleidae; genus Mirza; species Mirza zaza. The sequence goes on from VSMD01052150.1 coordinate 47,203, forward strand.
ACAGAGAGAATTAGAATGTGAGAGAGAAAGAGAGAGAGAGAGAAAGAAAGAGGGAGAAAGGCAAGGGGCTGGGAAGAGCAGGGAGATGGCGTGGCATCCCAAAGAAAGAGAAGCAGGTGCCAGCAGTGAGGCCAAGTGGCTCACTGATTTTAAGGGGATGAAGGCAAGAAAAACACAGTACTGGCTCTCAGTTGATAACAAAAGCGGTAGCAAGTAGATAACAAAAACTGCAAGGATGTCAAAATCCAAAGCTGGTTTCCTGACTTCCTTGGAAAGGGGATTATCACAGGAGATGTGACTCTGTCCTATGGAGAGGATTGAGGCTGTTTACTTCTCCTGCTGTGGCAGATTCTCAGAAAAACAATTTGGAAATTGAGAGATTTACATCTCTTTTCTGTTCATTCAGTTTTTTCAGAAGTTGTGCAAAACAGAACTCCTGCAGGGTACCTGTTAGTGAGAGAACTCATAGGATTGATCTTTAAGCATTACTGGGGAAATTGTAGGATTAGGTATTTTCCTATGTGGGATTAGGTATTTTCTTGTTATTTTTGCAAGGCTGCCTCTTTCAATCAGTAAATCCCAAACTTTATTGTGGATCTTGTTCAAATGCAGGTTCGGATTCACTAGGTCTGAGCTGCTATTTGAGATTCTGCATTTTTAACAAGCTTTTGGTTGAAGTTCTTGGTCCAGGAACCTCTATTACAGAAGCAACAGCCTGAAGGATATTTTAGGATGTCAAAAGGTGGTGTTGGGAGAGAGAGCTTTTCAAGCGGAGAGATGAATACCACTAGCAGGGTGACGGTGGGGTGTTTAGTTTTTGGGAAATGAAGAAAGTTTAGGGAGATAAGGCTGGAAGACCTAAAATGTAGCCCCGTAGAGGCAGGCCTTGAAGAATAAGCTTATATTTAATTAGAGGCAATGGGGAGTCACTGAAGGCTTTGGGGCAAGGGAATGATATAATCAGTAACTAAAATCCTCACATAGATCCTATTAATAAAGCAAGTGTAATAAATCAGCAAATATTTGAGGTTAGTTCATTCTGAGCCCATCATCAAATATTTCTTCAATTTTCACCTGCTGTTTATGAATACAAAACTAGGTCCAAGGTCTTGGAAGTGGCCAATGCAAACAGAAGGCCCTGAAGCTTAAGTTTCCATAACCTTATGGTAGATCTGTCTCTTATGCCTATTCTTTTCTACATGAAGGATACAAGAGAGGTATAAGGCATCTGAAGAGGTTTACAGCCCAGCATCACTTAGAAGAAAGCACACTTACTGAAGAAACAAGCTTTATGCAGGGTGTGAATCTTAAAGTAGGTCCTGGAGGAAAATTTAGTAAGAAAGGAAGTCATTTTTGATGGAAGTTTCAGCACAAAGAGATAGGGATAAATTTGCTAAGGAGATTTACACCTCCTCCCACCCCTGCTTGAGTAGCAGGTTTGTATCCTTTGGAAGGAAAAGAATATATTTAGTTCAAGTTGGGTGCTGTGACCATGAGCCACTAGAAGGAAGAAACTGTATTTACCCTGAAGCTAACACTGGACCTGGCAGAAAATAGGCATGGATCAAATGTAACAAATGAATGAATGGCTAGGTGAGAAATAGACTGCACAGAACATTACGAAATAGCAGAGGGATTTGAGTTTGATGAGGTTGGCAAGGCAAAGTTACCACTGGTTCTTGAAATAGGAAATAGCAAGGTAGACCCAAAGTACTTCTACTGAAACTGGATTGCCAAATCCAGCAGACACCTGCAGTACTCCTCATCTAACGGACACCGTGCAGCACTTGGCACAGTTGACAACTCCCCATTCTTGAAGCACCCTGTTTCAGGATTCTGTGACCCCAACTCTACTGGTTTTCTCCAGTTTACTTCACTTAAACACTCCTTTTCAATCTCCTCTGAGAACTCATGCTCCTTTTCCCAATCTCTGATGTTGATATTCCTCTAATGCTGAAAACCCTTAATTGGGTAGATCTCCAGCCCAAAGTTTTACCTCCAACCTCCAGATTGGTAAATTCAACTGCCACCTTGACATCTCCACTTGGCTGTTTCAAAGACATCTCAAACTTACTACCTGCAAAATTAAACTCTTAATTCTCCACTAGAAAAGAACTCCTTCCCACTTGCATATCTCCATAAAGTGGATTAACTTCCACCCACTTATTAAAGTCAGAAACCTAAGAATCATCCCCATCTCCTTCCTTCCCCTCCCTCCATATATAATCCATCAGCAAATTCAGTTACTCTATTCACAAAATATATGTCAAACCCATCTCTCCAGGGCTCCCATCCTTGTCCTGCAACAACATCCTACAGATCTCACCTTCCACTCCAGGCCTCATTCATTACCAATAAAAGCCAGAGCAATCTTTTAATAGTGTAAATTAGATCGTATTAATCTCTGCTCAAAATTCTTCTTAAAATTTTTCCATGGCTTCAGATGACACTTTGACTAAAATCTAAATTCTCATCACTCAGGATCCTTGCATGCATTATATCCTCCTGACCTATTGCCCAGGGGCTGAGACTTTGTCAAGGACCTGTAAAAAGTGTTGCGGGATGAGGGGTAAGAAATGGCTCCAAAAAGATACAAAGTCAAAACTGATAAATGTTTGTGACTACATAATATAACAGCATGCCAAGTGATCCTAAATTTCGACGCAACCTTTATGTAGTTATTTTAACTTGTTGGATATAATGTGGAGTTGGTCCCCCAAAGCAGGAGAATCTTTCCCCCATTCCTGTTTCCCTCAGCCCTTCTCTTGACTGGCTTCTTTCTCCTCCATGAGTTCTCAAATTAGATGTCACCTCATCAAAGAGACCTTGAAGACTAGTCCATCTAAAGTAGCTTCCCCTCCAACACACACACTGAGTTATTCTCTGTTGCCTGTTGCCTTATTTCCTAACACTGCTCCCACCATCTGTAGACGCTTTGTCTGTTTATTCTATCTTCCGCATTAAGACTAATAAACTCCATTAAGGCAGGAAACTTATTGTAGCCTTAGGGACTACTCCACTGTCTGGCCCAGAGCAGGTTTCAATAAATAGTTAATGAATGAATGAATGAGAATTTAGTCTTCAAGGCCTGAAGGCCTAGCTAGAAAGATCTGTCTTGGACTCCATCTTGGGAGAGCTGGAGACACACATCTTTCTTTGATTCTAGACAGATAGGTTTAAAAAGGAATGTTTGGAGGTTTTTCCCCAACAAAAGGTTTGATGAAAGCTCCTGTAACTTACCCTAATTAGGGTGGGGGTTGAGGGACTGGCTCAAGACTAGGTGCAGGGAAAGGAAGTGAAGCAACTGTGTGGCCCGCCAGGTTCCGGAACCCTCCCCTCCCTCCGCCTGTAACGGCTCCAGCCCCTTCCTGTCTTCAACTTGCCCCTAAGAGAACTTCACCCTCATTGATTATTCATGAGAAGGAGGGCACTATGGGGTCCGGTCTCTTGCTATTCATGAGGGGGCGGGGCCTCCTTCCCGCTGGGGCTCCTGGGAGGATTCTAAAATATTCATGAGGGAGGAGGGCACTACACGAGCCGAGGTTCCTTGCTATTCATGAGGGGGCGGGGCCTGATCCCCGCTGGGGCTCCTGGGAGGATTCTAAAATATTCCTGAGGCCACGGGGGCGCCTGGGAGGCGGGAACGCAGCTCCGGAGCGGACCCGAGCCGGACACTCCCACTTCCTGGTGGGAAAACCTTGAGGAGATACTTTCTTTTTTAAACACTAAGAAATTTGAGGATGGTGGGGTAAAGCGACTAAATCCCATTTTCCTGTGACTCTTTAGCCGGAAAACTGTCAAAATCTGTGGTAAAAAGAAGGTTTTTTTCCCTCAATACTTTCTTGAGATAATTTCATCTTTTCATAGACTGAAGGGGTTAAAAAATGCATCACTAGGTGGTTTGATTCTCATATTGACCAATTTCTCTTTTAGGTCTCCCTAGTTTGCCTCTTTGAAGATATTTTGGGCTAGTACAGGAGCCGATGGGTCTCTTCGAAGGATTTTATGTTAAAACAAAACAGAAGTCCCTGTGAATTGCTTTTTGACGTTTTTCTCTGAAAGAGGGGGAAAGAGTTCATCCCATCAGGCCCTCAAAACCTTTCACACATAGTCAAAACTAGTGGGATGGCACAAGGGCATTGAATATCACTTTGTTATTATTTTGGTCTGTGATTCCTGTTCCCTAAGAAGGTGAAAGGAAACTAGAACTAATTTGAGATTACACCCTTTAGGATCTTCAGGAAACCCTCTGTTTACCCCGCAAAACATCCAGGTCTGAGTGAGGAAAATAAGGAATTGAAAAGAGGAGACTTGAATTTTAAAAGAATTGGGGCCCATTATTTTTTAATCTCCTCAAAGGTTTAACTGTGTATATACTTAGTTGACACTGCAAAGTCTCCAACCACAGGGTGTCAGTGAGACTTTGAAAAACCCGCAGGCCCCACCCAAGTCCCACTTTACAAGATTCCTTAAAGAAACAGGGCAAATCCTAGGCTAGATTTATATTTTATTGATATTAAAATGCTTTAAACACCTGTGAAAAGTTAAAAACAACTTCAGGGATTAAATAAACTAAGATTCTTCGACTTGGTAGAATTACATGCAGCCATTATAATGTGTATACTTGTAGAAGTATATTTATTAGCATAGAAAGAAAATTCATTGAAAAAAGCAGATTACAAAATAATAGCATGAATGGTGATCTCCCTTTTTTGTTAAAAAGGAATAAATATATATGTAAAATTCTGGAGTGATATAAACCAAAGTGTTTACAAGTGAATTTAATTTTCTTTTTGTTTAGATGTATTTTGTAAGCTTTTTGACATGTTATTAGTGTAATTTTAATGATTATTTAAAAAATCTACTAATTTAAATGTTTACTGAATGCTGAAGCAAAACAATATGGTTTGGTTTGAAAGGAGGTTCAGATTATGCTTTTCACTAAGCACTGAATTTCTTTGTCATGTTTTCAAATGTATAACTAATTTTAAATTGATATAAGTTGATATGTAACCTTTTGAGATGAATAGGTAACAATGTGACTTTAGCCGTTTTGTATAAAAAGGAGAAATTGTATTTTGGTCAGATATGTTTGTAACTCTTTGATGAGATGTCTTTTTTTTTTTTGAGACAGAGTTTCACTTTATTGCCCAGGCTAGAGTGAGTGCCATGGCATCAGCCTAGCTCACAGCAACCTCAAACTCCTGGGCTCAAGCGATCCTGCTGCCTCAGCCTCCCAAGTAGCTGGGACTACAGGCATGTGCCACCATGCCCAGCTAATTTTTTCTATATATATTTTAGTTGGCCAATTAATTTCTTTCTATTTATAGTAGAGATGGGGTCTCGGTCTTGCTCAGGCTGGTCTCGAACTCCTGAGCTCAAACGATCCGCCCACCTCGGCCTCCCAGAGAGCTAGGATTACAGGCTTGAGCCACCGCGCCCGGCCTGATGATGAGATGTCTTAGTTGTTACTTCAGAAACAAGGAGCCTTACATTGGCATCACAGTATGCACATATATGTGTGTATGTATATATACACATAGACATTTTCTGAACTGAAGCAATTAAGTGACACAGAGTCACTGTGTGAGATATGTGTGTATATTATTATTATTTAGTGTAAGTAAATGATCAGTGGTTTTAATAAGTTATATTTAATAAGTTTCCTTTAGGAAATATTCATTTTGAAATCAAGTTGTATAGGCCCTTCCTAAGACATATCACTCACTACTATTAACAAAAAGTGGAACTGAGGGACAAAGTATTACTATTCATCTATTTATTCTAGTCTTATTAATTTTATAAGACTAATTTCACTGCTTAGTTGTATATTATGCAGCACATGATTGGTAATAGTAATATCACCTACTTAATCTATTAGAGCTAGTAAATTTAAATTGCTCTAAACACAAAGTCTCTATTTTTTTATCTCTTTGTTTTTATTGTTTCAAACAAAAGAACATGTTGTTGCTGAGTTTTTAAGAAATAGAAAAACATTACTACAAATTTTTAAATCTACATTAATGCTTTGATTTTTAAAATATAAAGATTGTAAAAACAACATACTAATTGACAGATATTGAATGTATTTTGTGTCATATTGATTTTGTGTCAAATCTTTTATTTTTTTACTATTTTGCATTTTTCTTGTCTTAGAATATATCTCATCCAAATACATGTCTCATTTCCTACTAAAACTTTATCTAGACTATTTGGCCAGGAGGTAAAGGATTTAAAATGATGCTGAGATGAATAAATAGACTCTATTGGAACTCCTTAAATTAGTCATCACATGAAAACTTTTGTAAATTTGGAGACAGCTATTGCGCATTGCCCATCATAGCAGCAACCACTTCATTAAAAATGAACAGCTGTGCGTGGTGGCTCATGCCTATAATCCCAGCATTTTGGAAGGCTGAGGCAGGAGAATCACTTGAGCCCAGGAGTTCAAAGCTGCAGTGAGCTATGGTCATGCCACTGCACTCTAGCCTGGGCAACAGAGTAAGACCTTATCTCAAAAAAATAAAAATAAATAAATAAACAAACAAATGAAAACCAGCTCTGCATTGCTTTAATTTCCCTTCTTTGTTTCTTGTACTTTGTTTTTCTAACCAGGATAAATTGATGAGCTAAGAACAAGGATGGCATCCAGAATAAATACCAGTTTCACTTTGATTCCCAACCAGAAATGTAGACGTAGTAATCGTCGATCCAGCTATTTTTCCAACACCCTTGGCTCAGACTCTCAGCCCTTATCAACACTTGGAAGTTTTAAAGCCTTGCCATTGGAAATATTCCAAATAATTTTAAGATATTTGTCAGGTGAGATTTGGGGACTGTGAATAGGCTACACAAGACGCTAGGATATTTTAATTTTTCCCAAGAATTAGTTTGTCATCATAGTCCCTGCTAAAATGTTAATGGCATTAACATGAAGATTTTTTTCTAAAGTTTCATCATTGTCAGGTAAGGGTTACAATGAGAAAGCACAATATTCAGACTCTTTAAAGCATACTTCTAATGATGATGGCATGGTAACTTGATTGTGACATCCCAACATGTTTCTAATTGAGAACTGAATTTAAAACACTATTAAGATTTTTCTCTTTTTTCCCAACGGTTTATTATTATAATTATTATTGAGTTAAGTTATGTAGTATACTAATAGTGATATTCTTGCATTTAAGCCATTTATTCATATATAAATGTGTGTATATATATATATATATATTTCTTTTGATAGTGAAGGATATCAGCATGCTAAGCATGGTGTCCAAAACAGTCAGCCAGCAAATTATTAATTATATCTCAACCTCGTCAGGAAGCAAAAGACTTTTACTACAGGACTTTCATAACCTTGAGCTGCCTGGCAGGAGACAAGACTCAGCTATACTGGAACACTACAAATCTCTAGGTAATTTATGTAATGAGAATAGCAACAAGTAAAGAACTATGCTTAATTAAGAGGAATTTATTATAAAATTCTGTAAGACCAATGGGAAATGGAATATTTTCTAAAATGTGCCTATTTCTATGTTTCTACTCTTCAGTGTGAGGACTTTCCCTAAACAACAATTTTTTACACTTATCTGTAAAGACAAGAAAATGAACTTTAATGTAAAATAAATAAAATGTCACCTATGCTTATTGTCTAGGTGGCTTACCAGTTTAGGAAATTGATGTATTTTCTATGCTTTACTTCCTATGGATCTAATGAGTCCTACTTCTATATCTTTTTTCCCTTTCAACCATTATCTAGTTCTTAAAAATAGAAAAGAAATCTAAACATATTATTGTGGAAGATTATTTATTCTCTTATCAGAAACTATGGGTTTATTTTAAGCATGCTACACATTTACTAATAAACTATTATGGTTTAATTAACTTGACCTTATCAAAGGAAATCTTTCTTCCCTTGACTTATAATCATTTATGTCTTTTACCCCATTCATCCATTTCATTCTCCCTAAGAGTGCTGAAATAAAATTCTAATTTTGATTTGACTAATGACACCAATTTAATTATGAAAACACTTTATAATTAACAAAAGCATGGCAATAAAACCAAATCTTAAGATAATGTTGTGATTTAAATAAATGCATAATAGCAAGTTAAGTGAATATTGCCTTTTAGTAACCTAGGGATGCCTAGCTTTAAGATAATAAAATAAGACTGCATAGATATGTAAATATATCAAAGTATTTTGATAATTACCTGTGTATTTAATAAGACCGAATGAAAAATATGTAACCTGATTATAATGTTGGTTTCAGTATTTATGAATAGGTTTAGTAAATTCTGTAACAAAATATGGCAATTGTTTTTTGCTACTTCTCATTGTAAATGTCTTTTTTCAAACATCATTAGTTGTAGGAGAAGTAGTATTTGAATTTTTTCCTCCCTGACTAAATCTCAATTGCTTAAACAAACAAACAAAGCATTAAGACAATTATAAGGATAATTCAGTTTAAAAATACAGATATATAGTGATCTTAATAGCCAGCTTTTTAAAATGTTTTTATTCATGTAATGATTCAAGCTTCCATTTAATTTTAATGCGGACACCTGGCTTATGACTGATTCTTTAGGTAAATGTTTGATATACTTACCATTTTCTCATGTTGCCATTCCTATCTAATCTGTTCTTATTTTCACACATTAGAATAACATTTTCAGAATCCTGTGCTTTGAAGATTATAAATTTTAATTTGCTTCTTCATATAAAACAGAGCAGATGGCCAGTGTGGAAAGAACATTATATCTGACTCTATTTTAGTGGGAACAACTTAAAGAAGTTGGTCTCTAAAGGGTATAGCAGAGCACCTGTGTTGGAAAAAAAAAAGTCAGCCAATATTGGGTTTTATCATAAATTGCAATCCTTAAAAATAGGAGTTTTATATAAGAACAGGCCACTAACTGATAATACATTCTTATAGTTCCTCAGCTATGATATGTCATGGGACTAGAAGCCAAAGTATGAAAGGAAAAGAACTCAACCTAAAAACTAAACATTGAAAAATATCTTTTTTATACAAAAATAAGGAGGGATTATGTTTAGAACTTAATTCTGTTCATGTGTTACCCAAACATAGCAACTTCTAAAAATAAATGAGATTCCCATAGATTCTTCAGTTATTAAAAAAGTAAATGCAGAGAAGATGAAAACTGAAGATTCATGAGATTCAGGTATATATTTTCCTACCATGTATCTTATTTTTAGATTGAGTACATTTGCCCTTATAGGAATGTTAACAATGTATTGCCATTTTAGGAAAACAGAATACTTAGAGGAAACAAATCAAACACTTCCTGTCACTGTAGTTCAAGTTACATATCTCAGTGTGAAATTGAAGGGGTTTTTTCTTTCATAAATATCTGAACACAAAATCCTGTACATTCTTAACATGCAATCCCCATAAAAGGATATTTTCGAAGGAAGAGATAGATATTTCATCCTTACTGAATACTTTCTGTGAGAGAAAAAAAAATCTAACCTCTGAAATTTTAAGTATTTATGACTTAAAATTTTTATATTTGGAGAGGGGAGTACAAAAATCTCTTTTCTCATTCTTTCCATGTTTTACATTAACAACTCTTAAAACATTTTCCTTTGTGGACATGAGGTTAATTTCAAGAGATATTGGAATCTGTTTTCTATGTAATAGACAAAATGAAGTTTCCCTAGTGTATGTTTATGTCTTATTATTGTATTTTTTAACTTTAAATATTGTCCCACATATGTCCTATAGTATCAATTTTAAAATTTTCAGCAAGATTGCATGTTAAAGCCTTTTAGATAGACATCAGAGTCACTTGGTAAATACCATGTAAGTGTTTTACACCCGTCCTCCCAAACTTTTTCTTAAAAATCATATCAACTCATTTTCCACTGTGATATACCATACTTGACTTTCAGGGAACATTATGCTTTGCTCTATTGATATTCTTAAATTGATTGCATTGTTATCATTTTTTTTGTGTGTCTTTTTACTTTCTTAGGTCTACTGTTTAAAAGATGTACGTTGCTGCTACCCACCAAGGAAAGGCTAAAGTATATTCACAAGATATTAACAGAAGTAAGATCATACTTCTGAATTAATTCACAATTTTCATTATCAGTAAAGATGTTTTATTATTAATGCCTTATACTCATTTTAAATCTATCTTTAATTAGCGGAATTTCAAAATTTGATTTATCGTAATCTAATACTTTACAAAGTACTTGGAGATTATATAACACCAAAATGTANCTTTAATTAGCGGAATTTCAAAATTTGATTTATCGTAATCTAATACTTTACAAAGTACTTGGAGATTATATAACACCAAAATGTAGCACAGTAGTCTTTTACTTATTGTAAAACAATTTTTATATGTAACTAAGCACATCAGTCAAATTTATTATATTTCTCAGAGTATAAAGTATTTTTATCCCACATTAAGAATACTGGAGAAATTTTAAAGTGATGATTTAGGTATTTATTAAAATGAAATAATTTCTAAATGTTAAAATCTTATTGTTTAAATGTACAAAAACATAGGAAGGTATTTTTAATATATAAAATGACAGACTTTTTATGATAGTAGATTTAGATATGTGTATCAATGCATTTGGGCATAATCTCGAAATAAGACTGAGTTTTACTGTACAAATCCAAACAAACATCCAACTCTGATGGTTCAGTTCTACACAGAGTACTATGCTAACTTTCTGATGCACTGACTTTTTCATGTCAGTATTTGCGTTAAATTTTGGTCTATATTATTGCAGCAGCTTCCCAGATGATCTTTCTGCCATCCATTTCATTACTCTCCAAACCATTCTGTGTGCTGAATTAAGGTTATTCTTCCTGAAGCATCACATTCATCCAGATAACTTTCTTATTTAGAAATCTTTTAGTGGCTACTCAATTTCAGCAAGATAAAGTCCGAAGTCTATTGCTGGTATTTAGGGTTTTTCCAACAATGCAACCTTATTTCCTATTACTTTGAGCCTAATTAAACTTGTCATATCTTTCTTACCAAATGAACATTGTTTATTCTACCTCCATTCAATTTTGTTCTTATTGTTTCCCTCACCAATCCTTTCCATTCTTTATATCTAAATCCTACTTTAGGTCGGGTGCCGGTGGCTCACGCCTGTAATCCTAGCACTCTGGGAGGCCAAGGCGGGTGGATTGCTTGAGGTCAGGAGTTCGAAACCAGCCTGAGCAAGAGCAAGAGCCCGTCTCTACTATAAATAGAAAGAAATTAATTGGCCAACTAATATATATATAGAAAAAATTAGCCAGGCATGGTGGTACATGCCTGTAGTCCCAGCTACTCGGGAGGCTGAGGCAGGAAGATCTCTTGAGCCCAGGAGTTTGAGGTTGCTGTGAGCTAGGCTGACGCCACGGCACTCACTCTAGCCTGGGCAACAAGGCGAGACTCTGTCTCAAAAAAAAAAAAATCCTACTTTAAGACATTGCTTATTATATGTTTCCTTCATTAAACTCTTTGGATCATTCCCAAATTTATCTTTTCTGAGTTTTTATATTATCTGTTATAGTATTTATTCATTCATTTTTACATTTATAAATATTCTGACCTAAATTATTATAATAATTTCATGTGGGTATATCTTATTCTCCCAAATAAATTGTGAGCTCCTTGAGGGCAGATAATTTGTTTTATACTTATATCGTAATCCTCACCTATATAACACAATGCTAATCAGAATATATACTGTAAGAATTCTTGTTCATTTACATTAAATTCAAATGTCAAATCATTGTATAGTTCCACTGAAAAGGAGGTATTAACAGTTGTTCTCTTTACAGGTTTCCTGTTTTAAATTCAATGGCTGTGCAGCTCCTATGCAATGTTTAGGATTACCATGTTATGGCATGTTTTTACAGGTACTTTTTTAATGAAAGAAGAAAAGGGATGCTTTTTGGATGGTTAACAAGTAGAGTATGTAATCTATCTTTCCATAGATTAATAGAAGTTATAATTTTGAAGACAGCAAAATAAAATTATAAAGATTTAAAGACATATTAATCTAATAGTGTGTTTACCATCTCAGATTATCTTCTTGAGTTTTTCAGTGGTGAAAATGTTTGACATTTATTTACTCTATACCAATGTCCTCAAAGTTTCCAGCCAACTGTAAAGGTAGAAATATTATGGGGTAGTGTTTGCATGTGTGTGCATGCACATGTGTATCTGTGTTTGTGTGTGTATAGAGAGAGAATTTATTTTTTCTTTTTTTTTTTTTTGAGACAGAGTCTCACTCTGTTGCCCAGGCTAGAGTGCCGTGACATCAGCCTATCACACAGCAACGTCAAACTCCTGGGCTCAAGCAATCTTTCTGCTTTCGCCTTCTGAGTAGCATGCGCCACCATGCCCGACTCGTTTTTCTATATATTTTTTAGCTGTCCAAGCAATTTCTTTCTATTTTTAGTAGAGATGGGGTCTCACTCTTGCTCAGGCTGGTCTCAAACTCCTGAGTGAAATGTATAAAGTGAAAAGCACTTTATTTATTATTATTTATTATAATATTATTATTATTTATTTATTATTTTTTACAAAAGCACTCCTTGTCCCCTGAGTTCCCTTTATCAGAAGTAATCACTATTACCAGTTTCTTTTACTTTATTAAATTTTTTAAATTTCAGAATATTATGGGGGTACAAAAGTTTTGGTTATATGAATTGCTTTTGTACGATTTGAGTCAAAATTATAAATATATTCATCATTGAGATAGTGTGCATTGTACCTGTTAGGTGTGAATTTACCCATCCCCTCCTTCCTCCTCCTACTTAAGATTCATTTTTAAACTCCTTAAATCCAGTTAACTATTTTAAGAAGAATTTATTTGATTAATAAACCTTTCAAAATACAATTAGAGTTATAAACCATTTGAATCTCCTTTTCATATTTGTTTGTACATTCCAGTAGGTTCAAAGGTATAAATCTTTCCTAATAAAAGTTTTTTTGGATGTTCACATCCAGAAGTCAAAGATGCTCAGAATTATCACATTAAAATGAGGTCATTTGTAAGCAGTATCATAAATGACAACTGGAGGTGGGTCATAGGGGTCCTACTGTAGTCTTAAAACTAAGCTACAGTGTGTGGTTGTGAGTCAGATGTCTAAAGCTGTGGGGTTTAGCCTTACTTTGTTATTTTCCTCATATTGTCAAAGTTCAGGATTCAGTACCATTTAAAAGCTCTCTAAAAAGATACTTCCTTTCCAACCAAAAAGAAACTTGGATTTTGCAGCCTTTCTAGGTTTTGCTTACATAAATTTCTTACTAATTTGTTAGTTCCATAGGGGATAAAAATTGCATGTCACCTTGATCATGTGCTAAAAAGTTATGCTCATAAGGCAGTAGTGGCTTACATTTTAATTTGATGGTCTGAACATCCGCAATGTTTCTTGTATTTTATTTTCCTCAGACCTTAACAGCAGGTTGGGATGAACTTGAGTGTCACCGCGTTTTTAACTTTTTGTGTGAGCTGACGAACCTCTCCCGTAAGATGCAGACTGTTGTCTGCAGCAAACCAGGTAAAGATCTACAATTTGCAAATAATATACAGAAATTAAAATAGAAAAAAAAAAAGCAGAGTTCAAAAATGTACTTAAAAATACATTATAGGGCCTGGCACAGTGGCTCACACCTGTAATCCTAGCACTCTGGGAGGCCGAGGCAGGAGGATCGCTCAACGTCAGGAGTTCAAAACTAGCCTGAGGGGCCGGGCGCGGTGGCTCAAGCCTGTAATCCTAGCTCTTTGGGAGGCCGAGGTGGGCGGATCGTTTGAGCTCAGGAGTTCGAGACCAGCCTGAGCAAGACCGAGACCCCATCTCTACTATAAATAGAAAGAAATTAATTGGCCAACTAAAATATATATAGAAAAAATTAGCCGGGCATGGTGGCACATGCCTGTAGTCCCAGCTACTTGGGAGGCTGAGGCAGCAGGATTGCTTGAGCCCAGGAGTTTGAGGTTGCTGTGAGCTAGGCTGACGCCACGGCACTCACTCTAGCCTGGGCAATAAAGTGAGACTCTGTCTCAAAAA
>VSMD01052151.1:0-14329 GCA_008750895.1 Mirza zaza
CCCTAGGCTGAGTTGAGCGTAACTTCTATTAGAATCTAATGGGTTGTTTTTGCCTCATTATTTCTTCCTCTCTTCTGATTTATCTTTATAGCTCAGGCATATGTACGTAGTAAAGACTAAACAAATGTCTCTGCAATACATAAACAAATGACCAGAAAAGTTGATGTGTGTTTAATCTAATTCCAGTGATGTTAAGCACACGGAGGCTTCTTTACAAAAACTCACAGACAACTGTTTAGAAGGGTTCAGGATTGCACTGAACCAAACAAAACTAATCCACAAGCAAAAAACTTACTGAGTTCTGATTGCCCTGGAAATGATTGACCCAGGTGATATTTATGGACGGTAGGTAAGAGGGAAGGAAAGAATAAATAGTTATGGACCAAGTACTACAGGCCCAGAATTTTCACATACTCTTTCCCTATACTTTCTAGATGGGGAAAACTAAGGCTCAGAGGGTATAAGCAACCTGCCCTGGTTCATGTGAGTAGTAAATAGAAGATTCATGATTTGAGGCCAAATTCAATTTGCCTTCCTTATCCCCCATTCCCATCTTAGTTCTGAGGAATGAGCAACTGGGTGTCAGAACACCTTTAGTTGTGAAGGAAGTAATTAGGCTGGGATGCACCAACCTAATAAAAAACCACATGTCTTTTACTTGATGAGAAATTAAATTTGGGATCTACATACTATTAGGCAAAAATTAATTTATTTGATTACGTCAACACTAAAGATTTCTGTTCAAGGACATGCACCATAGACAGAGTTAACTGAGAAAAAACAGGCTGGGAAGAGATGTTTGTGATGTCTAGATTTAAAAAGCAATTAATATCTAAAATACACAGGCAATCTCTCTATACCAGTAGGAAAAGATAGGAATCACAACAGTGAATGGGCCAAAAAACAAAGAAACTCAAATGTTTGTAAAATCTATGTGATGTCTTCAACTCACTCATAAA
Source organism: Mirza zaza (assembly GCA_008750895.1). Lineage (NCBI taxonomy): Eukaryota > Metazoa > Chordata > Mammalia > Primates > Cheirogaleidae > Mirza > Mirza zaza. The sequence goes on from VSMD01052151.1 coordinate 960, forward strand.
CAGAGATGTGAAAATTAAAAGAACCACTTTATTGTTTCTAAATCTGGGAGTAAATTTGATTAACATCAAGTATTTGCAAAGATGTAGGAAGCAGGACCCTTATTCATGACTGGTAGAATTGTGTGACACCATCTGGCAGTCCTTAGTGAAGCCAAGTCTGCCCCTGCCCCCCAGCAATCCTATTCTCAAGATAATATTCCAGAAAAATCTTTGTGCAAGTCTACAAGGGGACATGGTTGAGAAGATTCAACATTCGTGTTAGTGAGGAGTTAAAACACCTGTGTGGCGAATGCTTTCTATGGACTATTCTGCAGTAGTTAGGAGCAAGAAGCACAGACAGCCACACAGAAAAACCTTAAAACTGAGACAGTGAGTAAAAAAGGTAAAGAGAGTTAGGTCTGTTATGTAATACTATTTAGGCGAATTAAAGACAAAGGTATATGTTTTACAAGAAAAAAAAATTTTTAAGGAAGCAAATGGATGTGGTTCTTAATGTCTGGCATATCCAGCTTTTGAGGTTTAAACTCCTAAAAATGCATATGGAAATATCTCATACACTGTCTTTAATAGATGTATAGATCATTTTATCAGATGTGTTTTTAGGATGTGAAAGCTATGAATGTTTCTAAAAAGTCTTCTAAAGGCATTCCAAGCTTAAGTTAAAAATGTGGGGGAAAACTATCATTTTTTTAATACAGCAAAAAATTATTTTGTAAACAGAATAATTATTACCATGGTTGTGTCTTAATTTGGCCTTTTGTACTTGGGATTTATTAATGCAAAACATGTTAGCACTTTCTGAATAATAGAGGTAATGACTGTGCTTTTGATGAAGCTCTGTGTTCTCTCAAAGATTTTATCATATGCCTCATTTTTCAAGGGATTTACTGAGGAATGGCGAAGTTGCAGGGGAAAAAAGCAAAGATGAGCTGTCATAGGCTCATTCTATGTGCACGGTGAGATTTGCAAAGTGTACACTGTTCTCTTTATGTAGATTTCTTAACGATGGATTGAAAGAAGTAAACAGGTATATGTCTATGTGATAGAAATGCACCCTTATCCTAAATGAAATAAACAGGCGTGCTTGGAGGAGTGTGCAGGCAGGAGACTGGTTGCAAGCGTATTGCCTGAGAATTGGCAGAGATGAAGGCTAGGCTGACATTGGGCAGGATCATGTCAGATGGATGCCAGAGAGGCAGAACGTCTTCATGAGGGTCACTACACATGCTTGACACGGACTCCGAGGCAATTACTGAAGCAACTGGCACTGTTTCAACTGAGGGGCCAGGATCAACTACCAAAGAGCTAAAATGATGACAGCACCATTTTTGAGGCAAAAAGACATAAATCTCAGGGTCAGTGATTTCTATTAAAGGGTGACATTTGCCTGCCATTTCAGGGTGATCTAGTGTCTGTGCATCATTCAAGAGTAAACCTGCTCAGGTATAGCACCCCACAGGGCAACATGTTTGCAACAAAAGACTGTTGTATTCAGCTCAGTTCCAAGGGGGAACTGTGGCTGGCAACTGGCAGCAACTGTGGAATCTATGGGTTGATGTGTCATTCACTATGTAATGGATATTTATCACTCACTTTGATAGCCCAGCATCTTCTTTTGCTTGGGAATGTATTAGCCTGTTTCCCTCTATAGAAGCTCAAAATGCAAGATGTTTATTCTGCTCTTTTGAAATTCTGCAAAAACTGCTCTTCAGCTTCTGAGCCTCCCTTGCAGTTAGGCACAGGCACATAACTCAGGCTTTACCGGGCAGATGCATCTGCCTTGAATCTTGAACCAGGAATTAGTAGTGTAAAGAGGCTGGAAGCATGAGAAACAGTAACATAAGTTTTCAGAGGCAACAATAATAGCAGTGCAATGGCGGTATCCACTAACCAGTGCCCTTGGTGGTGGTGGTGGCAGCTGGGGTGTCTGGTGACCATGTCCTCAGTGGTCTGATTTTATGGTATGGAAATTTGGGCTGTGGTCCAGGTTAATAATGCACTAGTTTCCCAAGCCTGGATTTCCTGACAATTATGAACTATCCAGTACTCTTTCAATATATTTGATATGTTTTCTGCTTATGTCAGCCAGAGTCGGTTTCTGTTGCAACCAATAAAGCTGACTGATATGGGATTCTTACACAGGTTTCAGATGGTAATCGCTTTCCGGAATCAAGTGTGTGGTCTGTTGCTTGTCGTGATTGTCTCTCAAAGAGTCTGAAACTATAAATAGCTTATCATCATCACTGACTTTTAGATTCTGTGATTTCAATGTCACATCTTTAAGTTATTGACTAAATCAAGGTTTGATGAATGGCCACTAATTAATATTTTCCAGGCCATGTGCTGGACAATGGGGATATAATGACAGATAGCTACCTGTCTCATGGTGGTTATGGTTTGAGGAGGGAGATGGACAAGAAATGGGAAGTTGCAATGTGGATATTGTGAAAGGACAGCAGACTCTAGGGGCATCTAGGAGGATCATCCAACCCAGCCTTGGGGGAGCTGGGCGACTGTAAATAGTGTATCTTTACCTGAATGCTCTTTTCTTATACTCAATTTTCTACCTTCTGCCCTATTACTTTGTCTCCTTGTTTTCGTGTTTCCGTTATGATACCATTATTCTCCAAGTCACCTAGACCCATGCCTGGAGGACAACTCTTTTTTTAAAATTTTTTTATTTCAGCATATTATGGGAGTACAAATGTTAAGGTTATGCATATTGTCCTTGCCTCCCCTCCCCCCTTGGCTCAGAGCTTCAAGCGTGTCCATCCCTCAGATGGTGCACGTTGCACTCATTATGTATGTATATACCCATCCCCTCCATCCCCCTACCATCTGCCTGATACCTGATAAATGTTTTTCCTATATGTCCACTTAGGTGTTGATCAGTGAAACCAATTTGCTGGTGAGTACATGTGGTGCTTATTTTTCTATTCTTGGGATACTTCACTTAGTAGAATGGGTTCCAGCTCTATCCAGGAAAATGCAAGAGGTGCTATATCACTGTTGCTTCTTTTTTTTAATTAATTAATTAATTAATTTTTTTCAGCATATTATGGGGGTACAAATGTTAAGGTTTCATATATTGCCCTTGCCATCCCTTTCCCCTTGAGTCAGAATATCACCGTTGTTTCTTATAGTACTCCATGGTATTACCACATTTTAATAATCCACTCATGTATTGATGGGCACTTTGGTTGTTTCCACATCTTTGCAATTTTATTTTTCTTTTGAGACAGAGTCTCACTCTGTTGCTCAGGCTAGGGTGCTGTGGTGTCAGCCTACCTCATAGCAACCTCAAACTCCTGGGCTCAAGCAATCCTCCTGCCTCAGCTTCCGGAGTAGCTGGGACTACAGGCATGTGCCACCATGCGTGGCTAATTTTTTCTATATATTTTTAGTTGTTCAGCTAATTTCTTTCTAATTTTTTAGTAGAGATGGGGGTCTCGCTCTTGCTCAGGTTGGTCTCGAACTCCTGAGCTCAAACAATCCTCCCGCCTCGGCCTCCCAGAGTGCGAGGATTACAGGCGTGAGCCACCAAGCCCATATTATTTTTTTTTTTTCATTCACTTAAATTTAGCTTTCCAGCCCCAAGTGCTAGGATTGAGAAACTCTGACCCATTACTTCATCTCCTTATTTTCATGCCACAGAAACTGCTTTTGCTAAGCTCATTAGCTACCTCAATGCCCCTTCTTCCGAAAGCCTTCTTAACATGGTTGCTGTGACCCCCACCTACTGGTTTTCCTTTTATTTCTCTGGTTTTCTTTCTCCTCCATCTGGCCATTTCAGATTTCTGAAGACCCAAACCTATCTTTTTTTCTCATGCTGTAGCCTCATTATGCTCCCAGCATTAATTTCCATGTCGCCGATGTCTCCCAAATAGAAATCACCTGCCCCAGGGTTTCTCAACCACAGCACCTGGGGCTGATGATTCTTCTTTGTTGTCGGGGGACTGTCCTGTGCGTTGTAGGGTGTTTAGCAATATTCCAGGCCTCTCCCTACTAGTAGGTGGAGCAGTAACCTCCTCTCTCCCCCGGTTGAGACTACCAAAATGTCTTCAAACATTGTCAAATGTCCTCTGGGTGGCAAAATCACCCATTATTGAGAATCGTTGTGCTGCTCTGACTCCTCATCTACAGGTTAGGCTTCATTTCCAACTATAGAGTCAACATTTCCACTTGGATGTTTCAAATACACCATGTCAAAATTGAACTGAATTTACCTATCAATCTTGGTCCTCTTCTAATAATCCATTCATCCAGTGCCTCAAGCCTGAAAGCTAAAAGTTATGCTTGACATCTTCCTCTCGCTCACCACCCCAATATCTAATTTATTATTGAGGTCAGTCTATTTAATCTGTTAAATATCCCTCTTGAATCTATCCACTTTCCTCCTCTCCTCTTTTAAGTCTTTTTCCAAATGATCTCATTTTCATTACTGTCACTGCCATTCTTCCCCGTCTAAGCTCAAAACCCTTAGAAATAATTGGAAATTCAAAAGCCCTTGGTTCTTTCCTTTCCCTTTTTCCTTCTAACTGCTCTATGCAAGTTTGGTTATTTTTCTCTTAAAAAAAAAATCTTCCAAATTTTCTCTTTCTTCTTCTTGGTACTGTCACTCCCCACTTTATACTTGAATTATACCAACAGCCTTCTTCCTTCTCTCTCTGGCTCCAGTCTGCCCCCCTTCCACTTCTTTTTTTTTTTTTTTTTTTTTTTAAATTATTTTTTTTTTATTTCGGCATATGATGGGGATACAGATTTTAAGGTTTCAATAACTGCCCTTCCCCCCGTCCCCCCACAAGTCTGAGTCTCCAGCATAACCATCCCCCAGACGGTGCACTTCTAAACCCAGACATCTCTTGCTGACATTATGTCTGTTATTTTAAAACTCCATGTTCTTATTCATTCCTCTACTCAATAAGCAAAACATTGATCCTGAGTTTTTCTTTGATTAGATTCTTCAGCTAGGTTTGTATAGCTCTTCCTAATTTGACACCTCTGTGTCAGGACCCACGCTGCCACCCCAATATGTCCTCTGCTACTGACATACTGATCTGTTCCCCAGTATATTGTCTGGATATTTGCACATGGTGTTCTTCCCATTTGCAACTCTACCTTTTCCCATCCACCTACTAAAATCCTTGACTGCGAGGACAGGCTCAATAAATCTTCCCTCAGCTAATCTAGTCCACAGAATGCTCCTTTCTCACTGGTCTCCCATTTATACTTTTAGTTAATGCCAAATTTGTTCTCAGTTGCTTAATTTCTTTTTAATTTCATGCACCCTAGGTTTTCAATTCTAAACTCGATTACAAGTTTATTGAAACGACGGTTCTCATCTTTCGTGTCATCTGCATTCCCCATTTCATTGATCAGAATGACCAGCATGTAGTACATGTTCAATAAGTGTGTGAATAAATGTTGCTAGCTTTTACAAACCTTCTAGAGAAGGAACAGAACTTTTTCAATTATTTTTTTTTCCTAGGAAGTTCTTTAACATATCTTTCCAGACTTCCTTCTTTTATAGCTAAACCTTATTGTTTTGTTTTGAACTCATAGAAATAAACACAAAAAGCTAACTTTTTTATGAACCACAAAAACCTATGTCCTCTTTTCACCTTCTTGCAGTGATTTTTTTTAAACAATCCCATTGCAGTGAAGATTTAAATGCTTTTATTAAAAATTTACTTTCTCGTTGAAAATGTTAGGACTGCTCTTTTGAACTCGCTTTTGGAATCCATTTTTTTTCCTTGATAAAAAAGGAATAAGAAATGAAAGTATCATTGGAAGCCAATTACTCTTGGGGTCAATGTTTTCAGAACAAATGTGTGCTCAGGAGAATGAGCCTATCTTGGAACAGAGAGCAGGCATTCTGATTAGGCTTCCAGAATCATTTTCTTTGGGGTAAGTTTTAATATTTGAAGGTTAGAAAGGTGAACTGAAGCTGAGTGCAGTGTATGAAAACAGCCTACTTTTGCTAAGCAAATTACTTTGGAAGTGATTCAGCTCTGGATTCAAGGAGGGTTGTGCTGACTTTCAGAGGAGAAGGGTGAGGGGGAAACGGCAGTTTCTGCCAGTGAGATGCCAGTTATCCATTCAAGCTCATCAATCAATATTGGATGTCAGAAATGAGATTGAATGTCCTGATTTCTCTGATAATGGCCAGGGAAATAAAGACATCCTAGAGTATGGCCAGAAGCAGAGAAGGCTTTAGGTTTTCGCACTGTCCCCTAGAGATGGATTCTGTAATACTTTCCCTAGGATCATGCTTAATATTCACTCTCAAACATTCGCTAAGGAATTCAAAGAATTTTGCAAAAACCATCCTATTTCCTGATCTTTTTTGCAAAAGAAACAAATGTTTTGGGCTCTTTTCCATCTTTTGGATATAAATGAACAAGGCTCATATCCAGACTTGAATAACATTTACCTACTCCCTACCAGGTGTCAAATACTGTGCTGTTTTTGCAGTTGCAGCTTCCATTTAATTTTCTCAGCAACATTGTGAAGTAAATATTAACATTCCCATTTTATAGATAAGAGAATTGAGTCTCAGAAAAGCTATGCAGCTTCTCCCAAATATCTTTTAAGAATCAGGTTCCAGGATTCAAATACATGTTCTTTGAATCCAATCTCATATTTGTTCCTCCCTGTCCTAAACACAATCTTATAAATGTGTTAAATCTCATGAAACTGAAGATCTCGTATAGTTTAGAACTAACACCCACTCCAGGTATAGTGAGTACACTATCCTCTGGCTCTCTGTTTCTCATATGTGAACTAAGTGGTGTGTGAGCCATATGACTTCAGGTCATCCAAACTGACTGAAAGCCTCATCCTGGGATTGAATGAAAATATTTCAGAACATGTGAACTCACACACTTGCATACAACAGTATATGATAAAATAATCCTAGCAGATTGTAGACCAGGGCTTTCACATTTGAGGACCTCAAGACACATGAGGGGCTGTAGTTGTGCTTTTATTGTTTGGGACAGTGTACTTTTGTTTCTTTTAAAGAGTTTTGAGATCAGTATTAGTCAAGGAAGACACTGCCATAAGTCTATCCCTGTCCTTATCACTCTCTGATCATTACCTGTGGCCAATTTATGCCATATTGTGATCCCTGAAGGCACTGGAGCTTGAATTCCTGATTAAAGGTTTCAGAATCTATTATAGTTTCCAAAGGGAAATTATAACAGATTCTGATGGTTTCCTGAGGATTCCAGGCTTCACTTCCCTAGAGGACAGTATAACCATCCAACTGACTAGTTTCACTGCAGGCTAGACTTTGTTAGGTGCAGGGGATAGAGTTATATGTAAGATGGAGTTCTAAGCCTCCAGGAGCTCACAGTGTAGTCAGGGGGTAGATATGTAAAATCATGTGCCATATAATGCAAGAGGTATGCATAGGCAAAGAGCTACATTACACTAGAGGATGTACAGGTAAAGAGTGAAGGTTTCAACAAAGCATATAATTGTGTCTTGAAATTACAATAGATGTTTTCCAAAGAGATAGGAAAGAAAGGACATTCTGGACACATGCCAAAGCATAAATGTATTGAAGTACACGGCCCAATGGAGTAAGAGCAAGCTGTCGAGTTGCAGTTGTGACATCATGTGCGTAAGAATAATGGGAAAAATTGAAATAGGAAAGAGGAAGTTATATAGCACACAAAGGACCTCATATGTTGTGCTAACAAGTCTAGATTTTATTCCATACATCACAGAGAATTATTAAATGATTTTAATTAATGTTTGTTCCCTCCAAAACTCATGTTGATATTTAATTATTATTATTTAATTAATATTATTATTATTAAGAAGTGGGACCTTTAAGAGATGATTAGGCTGTGAGGCCTTCACCCTTATGAGTGGTATTGGTGCTGTTATAAAAGAGTGAGTTTGGTCCCTCCTTGGCCTCTCTCTCACCCTCTCACCTTCTGCCAAGGGGTGATGCAATAAGAATACCTTTGCAAGATGCTGACACCTTGATATTGAATTTCCCAGCCTCCAGAACTGTAAGTCAATACATTTCTGCTCATTATAAATTACTCAGTTTCAGGTATTTCATTATAGCAACACAAAACAAACTAACACAAAGGGAACTAACACACATTTGTGTTTTTATCTTTGAAGTTAAAATTAGAGGGGAAAGGTAATCAAGAAATGGACGATGTTAGAAGCTTATTCAATAGCCCAGATGAGAATTATGAGGGATTGAACTAAGGAAATGTCAATGGATAAGAAGGAGCATAGTTCCAAGGAATTCTTAAGCAGTAGAATGAACAATATTGAGTAAAGGATGGAGAAGTAAGCCTAGGTATAGTGATCCAATCAGAAAATGGTTGCTGCTGGGCTGTTCTCCTCAGGGGTGACCACAAGAAGCAGTGGTAAGGGAAACTCCTGATGGATAGAGCTTTGGGCGGTGTAATTGACATTCACTTTGTGCAGAGAGAGATGAGTCCCAAGATAAGGCTACACATAAGCTCACTAGTAGTGGGGAATGGCTTGGTTGGTTGATTGGGGTCATAGGAAAAGAAGCAGAGGAAGATTGGAGACAAGAAGGTCTGGGGAAGATAAATGTAGAGTGACTTATAGAATAAAAAGTATGAGGATCTTTGTATTGTATGTTAATGCCCTTCAGAAGGAGACAGTCCCTGAGAGTTCTGAGCTCCCTGGAGACCTGGTCTTTGTCAGATCATAGTTGCTATACTTTCCATTAATAGCGGAACACTTAAGTCCTAAACATATTCCTTTATGCTCCAAAGAACCAAATCACTCCTGCAGAAGACCACAAAACAGCCAAATAGACAAGATAATATGGAGAAAATGTCAACCAGGCTCTGTTCCTGGCCCTCCTTATATTTGCATGATAGGTTCATGAATGAAGTAGATAAAGTTCTAGAGAAAGAGGACCTAACAGCATGGGCTCCTCACCAAGACTGATCCAACTAGTGCTTCTGTTGAGTTTCTGACCTGCCAGCAACAGAGACCAATGATACAGTACCATACCTTGGGGATGATATCATCTGGTCATTTGGAATCAACTTTGATTAATCTTAGCCGTTCTGCTTTAGAAGGAAAATGTTTCATCCTGATTGAGACGGACACACATTCTGGATATAGATTTGCCTTCCTGCCTGTAGTGACTGAGCCAAGCACAACTATCTGATATCTCACAAAATGTCGGATTTACTGGTGTTCTATGCCACATACCATTGCCTAGGACCAAGAGACTATTTTACAGCAAAGGCAGTGCAGCAGTGTGCACGTGGCCAGGGAATATTTTGGTCCTTCCACTTGGCACATTATCTAGAAAGCCTTTTTAAAGGCTCAGCTGAGACATCATCTTGTGTTGACACCTTTTGAGGATGGGATATTATCCTTCTCAATGTGGTTTAAATCTTAAATATTAGGCCATTTAATGATAGTGTGTTCAAAGTACATGTATCTAAGAATCAAGGACTATAAGTAGGAGTGATTCTGCTCACCATCATTCCCAGTGACCCATTTGGGAATTTTGTGTTTCTCATCATTTTGACTTCAAGTTTGTGTGCTTAGAAGTCCTGGGTTCCAGAGGGGGTGCATATCCCCCAGGGGACACAGTGAGAGTCCCACAAAATTTAAAGCCACAGCTACCACTTAGTCACCTTGGGATCTTTGTGTCAGAAGACCACTGAACTAGAGTAGTTGAATATAATTATCATGAAGAGGTTAGACTGCTGCTACATATGGTAGTATAGAAGAAAAATGTATAGGACTTAAGTATTCCACTGGGCTATCTTTTACCTGTTAATGAAAAGTATAGCAACTATGTTTGATAAAGACCAGGTCTCCAGGGGGCTGAGAACCCTCAAGGAAGAGGCTCTGGATCATTCCACCAGGCAAGCCATCTAGACCAGCAGAGGTACTGGTGGAGTGGAATCTAATATGGGTAGAGGAAGAGGGAGATGGTGACCGTCAGTTCTCAGGACTAACTATAGTAGTGGTGGCAGTAGTTCCTGCCACTATTTCTTCTTTTAGAAGTTTTGTAGAATTCATGGCCAACTAGAGCCCTGGAGAAGCTGTGCCTAGATAGCATGAACTTAACATGAGAAGCAAGTGGATCTGAGCAGTACAAGTGTTGGCTTGGATACATTGCCCTGCCTAGATCCCCTTTCCAGGTACATCAATCCCATAAATGCTGTAAATTCTGGTTGCTAAAGGCTCACAACTACCCTTTCTCCAGAGAATTGTCCTCTACTGAACAAAAGCCATCTAATCCAGGAAATACATCTCCAACCCCTCTCCAGGAAGAGCCAGCAACCAATGACTGACATTGTGGTATAAGAGGCTGGTTGTCTTGACTCAAGCTGTTACCACTAGCCTCCAAGACAAAACACATCCTTGCTCAGGATTTTCTCCTATCTAGCTTTTCTACTTCCTTTCTCATAAAAGCTAGCTACTAATAAATCACTAGAACAAGAATCCTGGTCTCAGTCTCTGCCTCTTAGGAGGCAGAGACTTGAGTCAAGAGATTTGGTTTGGAGGGATAAATGTGGAATCAAAAGCCCGTAAGTAGTAATTGATGATGTAAGTGGATAGGACGCTCAGGGAGAGCAGGTAAAATAAGAAGAGTAATAAAGACAAACTTTGAGGAGCACTCACTTTGGATCTGAGTTAAGAAAAAGAATTCAGAGATGACAGTGAAAGAGAGGGAGAAAAGAACAGTCAGAAAAGTAGTAGAACAAGGTGAGTGTATTTCAGGTCTCACCAATACCTCTGGATAACAGCAACAAACATCTAATTCCTGTCTTAGATGTAGAAGCCAAAGGAGAGGGTTTTCACAAAAAGATTGGCAAGCGTTATGGTAAAGGGTGAGAAGAGTTGTCAGATGCTGTGATTGGAAATTCACTAGTATCCTCAGAGGGAATAGTTTGATATTTACTGGAGAAACTACGTATTTATGGATCAATTGACATTTATGATACCTTCTCATAGGGTTCTATGCTATGCTCACACTTCCTTTTCAACACTGTTCAACATAAGCCATTTTGCCTAAACCCACTGGTGTAGGTGTACGGGTCAGGGAGAAGTAGCTGAAAAACTTCTGTCTCCTGGTGTGCTTTGGAACATGAAAATTGGTCTATGAAAAAAAGATTATTTAATAAGATTATTTAATAAGTGATGTTACAGCCAATGTCTGGCCATCTTTAAAAAGAAAAAGAAGAAAAAAAAGCAAGAAAAAGAAAAAAAAATGAGCTTTAAACTCACTTCTCATATTTAAATAAATTCCACATGGACCAAAGATTTAAGCATAAAAATGAACTATACAAGTCTCAGGGGAAAAAATAGGCAAACTTTATATAGCTTTGGAGTGGGGAGTGTCTGTCTAAGTAAAGCAAACTCAGAAACCACAGATGAAAACACTGCATTAAAATTTAAAATTTCAGTGGGACAAAAATAATAGTATTTAATAATAGCTAAGGTTTGAATACTGCATATGTGTTTTACAAGTATTATTTCATTTATTCCTCTATGTGAATATCTGAGGTTAATGTTCTTGCTATCTATATTCTATTTTAAGGCAACAGAGGCTCAGAAAGATTAGGTAAATTTCATAATGGCACAAAATTGTAAGAAGCAGAGCTAGAATTCAATTCACGTGGTATGCTTCCAAAGCCTGCTTGTGCTTTGCTTTTAGCATTTTATTTTTTAAAAGTTTTAAGCTTACAGAAAGTTGCAAAAATTATACAGTGAACTATATATCCTTTATGCAGCTTCTACTAATGTTGACATCTTACATAACCATAGTATAATTATCAAAACTGAGAAATTAATATTGGTATAATGCTATTGATTGAACTACAGACTTTATTCAGATTTCCTCAGTTATTCACTAACATCCTTTTTCTGTTTCAAGATCCAATCTCATATCCAATATTTCACTGAGTTGTGATGTCTTCACTGTCTTTTTCAAACTATAACATTTCCCTCAGTCTTTCTTTGTTTTTCATGACCTCTGCATTTTTGAACATTATTGGCCGGGTATTTTGTAAAATATTCTCCAATTTGAGTTTACCTGACATTTTCTGATGATTCGATTGTGGTTATACATTTTGGGCAACAGTATTACCGAGGCAATGTGGCCTTACAAATACATCATATCATGGGATGCATGATGTCGATATGTCTCATTGCTGGTGAGGTTAATCTTTATCTCTGGGTCAAGGTGATGTCTGCCAGTTGTCTACAGTATAAAGTTATTATTTTCCCCTTTCAAATTAATAAATATTTTGAAGGCAATCTCTTTGCTCTATGCAAATATCCTGTTTCTCTACACCCACTAGTTTTAGCATTCACCTGTGGGTCTTCCAACAATTATGATTGTGGTTTTATAATGGTAGTATTTCTATTTCTTTTATACTTATTATTTATTTATTTATTATTTTATTTTTTTATAGCGAAGACAACCTATACTTATTATTTTAAATTCTTTTGTCAGGAAGACTTTCCTTTTCTTTCTTATTTATTTAATCAATTTTTTATTTTCGTTAGTGTGGACTCATGAATATTTTGTTCTTTGGGTTATAATACAATACTCTCATTTTGAAGTATATTTTTTTCCACTGGATGTAGAATTTGAGACTGATAGTTTTTTCCCATTTCAGAATGTTATATTGTTCCATTGTCTTCTGGCTTGCATTATTTCTAATGAGAAGATAGTGATGTGTTTTCTTTATCATTTTCCTCCTACATTTAATATTTCTTTTTTCCTCTAGATGTTTTTAAAATTATCTACTTACCTTTAGTTTTCAATGACTTGATTATGATATGCTTTGATGTGGGTTTCTTATGTTTATCCTGTAGAAGTTTATTAAACATTTTGGCTCTGTGACTTTATAGTCTTCATTGATTTGTGAACATTTTTGTCCATTCTTTTGTCAAATTTTTTAGCCTTTTACCTTCTGGGACTCCAGTGAATATATTGGACTACTCGATGTTTTCCCCCCGGCCACCGAGGCCCTGTTAATTTTTTTCAACCTTTTTTTCTCTCTCTCCGCTTCAGTTTGAATAGTCTTTGTTTGAATAGTCTTTCTTTCTTTCTTTCTTTCTTTCTTTCTTTCTTTCTTTCTTTCTTTCTTTCTTTCTTTCTTTCTTTCTTTCTTTCTTTCTTTCTTTCTTTCTTTCTTTTGTCCTCCCTCCCTCCCTCCCTCCCTCCCTCCCTCCCTTCCTTCCTTCTTTCCTTCCTTCCTTCCTTCCTTTCTTCCTTCCTTCCTTCCTTCCTTCCTTCCTTCCTTCCTTCCTTCCTTTCTTCCTTCCTTCCTTCCTTTTTTCTTTCTTTCTGATTGCCCCAATTTTTAACAAAATTTCAGAATATTATG
>VSMD01052162.1:0-26211 GCA_008750895.1 Mirza zaza
GCTGAATTCCGCCAAGACCAGGAATGAGCCCGGCCTGGAAGCAGAGTCCTCCCCAGACCACCTGGCTGCCACCTTGCTCTCAGCCCTGGGAGACCCTGAGCAGAGAATCCAGCCACACCGTGCCCAAACCTCTGACCAACAGGCCTGTGAACTACTAGCAAGTGGTGCAGTGTGAAGCTGCTCAGCATGGTAATTTGCTGTGCAGCCATAGGAAAGTGATACAGGTGCCACTCACAGAGTTCTGACCTGTAGGCAATAGGCAATTCATCCTACCCGAACAAGCTGAAAAATCCAAGGAGACAGAGACCAGCAAAAAACCAAGAAGCAACAATCCCAAAGTGTTGTGGAAATTCTACAACAGAGATGGGAGCAGTGGGCATGAGCAGTGGATTAGGAGCCTGGGAAGCGGAATCAGGAGGATGCTGATGAACACCCAAGGTCACTGGTAAACATTTGGGAGCTTAACACAGTACTTGGCTGCCAAGCGTAGTACCATGTTGCTGTGTGGAATACAGGTTCCTGGACTTGTTCATCTTATGACCAGGGAACCTCAGTATGTGATGAAGGAAACAGATGGAACTTTCCAGGAAGTTCTGTCACATTTTGGCCTGGTGCTCTAGGAAAATTGCGCTACATTGAGCAAGCACAGCTTTGTTCCCCCAAGTAACAAGGCAGCTCACCTGCCATGCAGGAGTTCAGGTGGCTTACAAATGTACCTGGATGGCAATGCCAAACCCAGCCATTAGTGACATTATGTTTACATCACACCTATGTTTACATCATGACTAGTTTCCCAAAACACATGTGTGATGGCCCGGCGTGGTGGCTCACGCCTGTAATCCTAGCACTCTGGGAGGCCAAGGCGGGAGGATCGCTCAAGGTCAGGAGTTCGAAACCAGCCTGAGCGAGACCCCGTCTCTACTAAAAATAGAAAGAAACTAATTGACCAACTAAAAATATATATACAAAAAATTAGCCGGGCATGGTGTTGCATGCCTGTAGTCCCAGCTACTTGGGAGGCTGAGGCAGGAGGATTGCTTGAGCCCAAGAGATTGAGGTTGCTGTGAGCTAGGCAGACGCCACGGCACTCACTAACAAAAAAAAAAACGTGTGATCCTTTTCATATTTACACATTCGCTGAGAGGATGTTACTATTGAAAACAGCATTTATAGTTGAGGATCAGATGCTCAGAGAGGTCAAGTCACTCACCCAAGTTTGCACGGCTGCTCTGATGGAGAAATGGGCTCAAGTCTAGGGACCCTGGCATCACTTCCTAAAGCTCTCTCCTCTCCGGCCGCCAGCTCCTCCTGGATAGACCGCCTTCCCTAGCAGGTCTGAGCCAGTGCATGACTGGGAGCATCCTGTCTGCCCCCCGCCTCTCACCACCCCATTAGCCCAGATGGTGCAGATGGTTTCTTCATAACGTGCCATGAACACACAGCACATGGACAGAGGGGCAGCTGCGCTGTCAGTGCACACAGTCGTTTTAACTCCAAGCAGATGGAAGAGGCCCCCACCTTCCCATGCAGAGTGAGATGCCACCCACAGGAACCGGCACTCCCCAACGCAGGCCCTGATCTCCGGGGGCCCTGACCGTGTGCACGGTGATTGAGGCCGTCTCCGCAGTCAGCCTCTGATTGAAGCCCTCTTGCCGGAGCCCATTTGTGTGGCGAACAACTGCCACCTGGTCTCACAAAATCAGCTCAAGATTGCTCAAGATTGGCATGAAAAACAGAAAAGATTAGAAAGACACTGTTCTGATCCACAGATGCAACTCTTTGACCTAAAATACATGAGTGGGTGGTAGGGGACAGGCAACCAATGAGAGGGTGTGCGTTGACACCTGACAACAACAGGAAGAGACGTTTAGAACTTAGTCATTTTCCATACCATCTTCCTTCACGGATGGAAATGAGCTGCAGAATACTCATGATTGGGCATCTTAAAAGCAGAGCTTTTGCTACCCAGATGGGAATTTTCAACTATTGAGTCTTTGCCTTCCAAATGAATTCTGTTTAGCATGTGTAAACTTTCATAGAAAGCAGCTTTGAATGACCGCGAGTTACTTACACCTGTGAACTTGCAGGGTGACACTTCAGCCCAGTTTTCACTCTGCTAACCTGGGGAAAGGTGATTAGGATAGTGGGTCTGCTTTGAGGTGAAACGACCTGAGTGTTTCCTGTTGGGGGTATATGCAGTCCTGGGAGAAGGACGCAGGTGCACTAGGAAGAGATTTAAAAAACATTGTCTGTGGTTCACAGACACATTTAACTCTGGGGACCCCACACGGCATAAGCGACATCAGAGCCTCCACTGAGTCCCTTCCCAGGGAAGTGAGAGGACAGAGGGCCATTTAAACAATTGCTCAGTGGTGAGCACCACGCTGGCCAAATGGC
The DNA here is from genome assembly GCA_008750895.1 of Mirza zaza. NCBI lineage: Eukaryota > Metazoa > Chordata > Mammalia > Primates > Cheirogaleidae > Mirza > Mirza zaza. The sequence continues at coordinate 2,398 of VSMD01052162.1, forward strand.
TTCCCCACATTAGCGGCATGGGAGCGCTTCCCAATGGGGAAAGATGTTGCATTTTCTTTCCTGTCTTCTTCCTTCTGTTTCTCAGGCAGCTCCCCGAACAGCCCACAGGTTTAACACCCAACAGAAGTGAGGTTGAATCCCGGTGCTCTGGCATGACCTGGGGTAGTAGCTCCTCTCCCCTGTCTCAGTTCCTACATCCACAAAGCAGGGACACTACTTTAAAGATTGTTCTGAGAATAATCAGGTGGCCACCAAACCTGGAACCAGATGTAAATGTGAAATCCATGGTTCATTGCCACTGTAGCTGACGGTCAGCTGCTTCACTTCTATCCTCCAGTCCCCTTCCCTACAAAACACAGAGAGATGTGGGTGGAGGGTTAAGCATAGCTGTGCATAAGGCAAATTCTCAGCAAATGGTAGATATTATTTTTTTTACTATTTTTCTATTATTTTTTGTTTCAATAAAAACTGACCATAGCTCAAATTTTTTGATGGTAATAAGGGTAGATAGAGACTGCCTTTTTGCTTCAGCAGTTATGTTGCGATACCATTGCCCAAGGAGAACCAGAGACCTTTTGCTCTCTGTAAGAAGTTGTTTTTTTCTTTGAACCACAGGGGTAAAGCACAGGTCTTTTATTATAGTGATTTCATCCGAAATGTGGTGTGGCTCAGAATTTTTTTCTCTGCTAATTGGCTCCCAAACCGTATTTTCTTCCTGTATGCTGGCAATACTTATTTGTAAGTTCTGTCCTATTGCTTCCTACCTAACCTGGGGTTGCTAAAGAGGATATTGTTATCTATTCTGCTGGCATCACTTTATCAAAATGTCACAAAATATTAATTATTCAAAAGAAAGAATAGTTTTGAAGATAAATACTAAAAACAGGCAATTGAATAATCTCAGATGTTAGTTTTCAAGGTGTGGTTTGTACATCCTATTTCAGAATATCGAAAGCCTCCATTGGCAGACAAGAGGAGCTGTGCAGTGGTGCTGAGGACTGACACTCCTCCGAGACTGCTCCCAATCGGTGGCCTCAATTCAAAACAGAGAAGAGAGTTTGGCGTTGGCACCTCATGGTCTGCAACACCAAATGACCTCTATAGTAGTTTGAGTCAAAGCTTTTCTTATTCTATCTGATGGAAAAATCCTTTGGTTCAAATGTCGAATGAAAAAAAGGAGTACAAAAGACATATGCAATATATATGCAAATGATGCCCAGAAAAAACCAAATAGCTAGGAGATAACAAAAAGACTGGAAGTGGATCCATATGTAACAGTGGTTGTTTTTGGGTAGTGAGATCCTGATGACTTATTTACTTTTCAACCTATTTAATTAGATGTTCGTATATTGTCACTTTTGTTCTTATTGTTTTCCTAATCTGGGCAGAAGTCAGATTCCTCTCACATTACATGGGCTGTGCACACTCTTAAACTTCTTAAAATTGTAGTGGGGAGTGGCTAGATCCCATAATCACCCATGCTGGTTCATCTTAGCCTTGGGTATCTGGATATGTCACAGGCATTTCTTCATTGTTGGAAGGGACGCTACTTTTGGTCTAATGATGACTGCTTCAAACACCAGGACTGGAGGAGTGTGACATGATTCTACTAGGCTGCTTGTCTCCTGGCCACATGGTCTCTTTTTATGAAATGACCTCACCTCTGCAGTGAGAGCCACTCCCACTCTCTGAAATGCCCTCTAACTGAGAATTACACATACCAAGAGTTGCTTTATAAATTTTGCTGCAGACTTTTGGCCAAAAGCAATAAAAATCTCTCTTATGAAAGAAACCAATATTCAAAGGGAACCACATGCTTTACTACAATCATCAGAAGTGGGTTGGATTAAAAGGGACATGTGAGGCTGGGGCTGGAGATCAGGAAGTGGGGGACTCTTGGCTTGGGGCCCCATCGCCTGGGAAGGGGCCCCGCCTTTTCAGGGGAACTGATAGAGAAGACACAAAACACAATGAAGAGGCTGCCTGAGATCCATCCCTGAGCTGCGTTTGGAAATGTTCTCCGAGCAGAGTTCTCAGTGTCTATGACACTGTAGGGGCAGATGGCAGAGACCCAACCCAGGAGGAGGGTTCCCAGATAGATTCCTACTCCAGGGCTCTTTCCCACCACTCCCAGGCTGGCCGCTGTGGCCGGGAGCTCTGGTTGGTCTCCCAACACACTCCTGTAGCCCTTCTCAGCTTGCTCACTCCCCAGGGGCTGAGAACACACAAAGGAACAACCCAGATACTCCTTTACCTGTAGCCATGAAGGCTGGAGGGGTCATGTGACTCAGTTTTGGCCAAGAAGAGGAAAGGTGGAAGGCTGCTGCAGATTTCATAGAGGGGAAAAAAAAAAAAACCTCCCTAACAAATGGAGAGAGGTCAGGAGGAGGAGATTTTTCCCCCTGTCATCCCTCTCTGTCCCCTACCTCCAGCCCTGTGCCCTGCCCCATCTCAAGGCATGGCTGTTTGGAGCTGACCAGAGATGAAAATTCCAAACCTCACGATGACTGAGCAGGATGAAAAGAACTAGGATGGTTGGTGCCACCATATAACATTCGGACAACCCAGCAACCCCTCAGCGTGTTAGGAAGTGAGATGAATCGGCTGGTGTCATCTGAACCACTTTTAGTTGTGTGTTTTGTTCCTTGCAGCCAGATTCTATTTGATAAGATATGCCTTAACTAAAACTTCTCTTTTAAGAATACGTTGAAAGAATCTGGATCTTTCTTCTAATAAAAGATGCATGAAATATAAAACATATGGAAATTCAGCTTATTATCATATATGGATAAGCTCTTACAGAAAAATATTTAAATGAAGTTAAAAGTATAATTAGCAATTGAGGTATAAAGAAGGTCCTTATCTAGATATGTTCATGTGTAAATAGTGAACAATATGACCTTCCTTGCATCATTGGGACACTCACATGGGAGCAGGCAGACCATTAGGTAGTCCAGGGATTTTTTTCTTAAAGGTCTCAAGAATAAATATTTTAGGTTTTGTGGTCTAGATCATCTTTGTTACAATTATTCAGGTCTGCTGCCATTGAGAAAAAAAGTAGCCATAGATGATTCATAAACAGATAAGTTTAGCTGTGTTCCAATGACGTTTTATTTACAAAAACAGGTGGCAGTCTCAATTTCACCCTCAGGCTACCATTTGCTGGCTCCAGAGATAGATTCTAGGAAAGAAAGGCAGGACACATTTGTCAAGTGTTAGACATCATCGAAGGTTTTACATATCTCTACCTTAGTCCTCATAGCAACGCTGTAAAATAGATAACCACGGCTCAGAAAATTCAATAAATTGTCCAAGGCTACATGCCTGGCAAACTACAGAGCTGCAATTCAAACCCACAGCTCTGAGCACCCAAGCATGTTTTCTGCTCAGTTTGGAGAATTCCTGCACCCCTCCCCCACTCTCAGAAGTGTATAAAATATGACTGATGAAATATTGAAAGCAGACACCTAAAAACTATTATGCTTCACGATTTATTTTAAGATGGACTTTGGTGTTTGTCCTCCTTCCAAATATCTGCTAAAACAATTGTTTGGTTGAGGAGTTCTTTTGTGCTACTAAGGAAAGAATACTTATAAGTGGGTATAGGGAACTACAGAACTGGCATCTAGTTTAAACACCTGTAGTTTTGCACTTAAGTGTGGTTTCAAATGTAGTGAAGACAGTGTCCATTGGACCACGCATGGTACTTAAAGGAAGTACACACACCCCACGATATCTAATGGAATGGACAGAGTAATAAGTTAGCCATCACCACATCGGCGAACATCTAGTTTATTTCCAATTTCTGACTTATTATAAACCAAGCTGCAGTAACATCCTGTGCATATATCTTTCCTCCCCAGCAGAAGTAGTAGCTAGGGCCTATGTGCCCTCCAAGATGCCAGGGAATGTTTCAGAATTCAGATTTCTCTCTATCGTGGGTGCAGGCAGGCATGGGGCCGGGCTCTTCTGTGACCTTGAGTCCCTTTATCAGACTTAGACTCTACACTCCTGAGTTAAGAATCCCATAAGTGGTGTTCCACATTAATAAACCTTAAGTATTATTTTCTCCCATCTGTAAAGTCCCTCCAAATTCCTGCAGCCATTGATTGGGCATTACATACAGACTCTTCTTTTTGCTTACATGTTGTGCAAATATGTGAAATATATTTACATCCCCCCTAGCAGTGGGGAGAATTCACCAGTTAACCAGCTGGAGTTCAGAGAAGCAGGGCCTTGTCGAGAAGGAAAAGATCTCTCTTCTCAGACATTCTTCCATGTCTGCAAAGGTGAATGGATTGCTACTGCTTTCTAGAAACAGCTGAATTAGGCAGAGGACACCTGACTTCTTATCTTGGGGTTTTAGCTTCTCCAGCTTCAGATCAGCTGCTCTGACCCTTGAATGTGTACGTGTGTGCGCATGTGTGTGTATGTGTATGTGTACATGTTTATTCTGTATAATAAAAGGGAAAGAAAAAAGTGTAGTGTTGACTCCACCACAGTGTATGCTACCTATAAAAAGGGTTTCCTTTATTTTATTTCATTTTCATATATTTGCACACTATGCAAGAAAAAAGAAAAGTCTGTGCAATGTTCAATCAATTACTGTTATCAATATTTGACTCCATCTGATGGTTCAAGTATCACATTAGCTTCACTGCCGTTTCCCGGATTTCATTTTTTCCACGTGTTTACTGGCCCTGTGGATTGCTTATTCTGGGAATCACTTGGTCTTATGCTGTATAAATTTTTTTTCTTTCCTATTATTATTTTCTTCCTTATTGTAGTACCTGTTTTATACAACAAAGATATTATCATTTTTCTAGTTATGTATGTTATTAATAGAAATATTCTCCCTCAGTCTGTTTTCATTTTTAATTTTGTGCTTCTTTTGTCCTTCAGAAAATTTTAATATTTTGGAAGTCAAATTTTTCCATCTTTTTGTTTTCTTGCTTCTGGATGTCATGTGTTGTTTAGAGGGCCTCCCCCACTTCAAATGAACATATATTAATACATTCTACCAAAGCTTCTCCTGTCTCCTCCCCCACCCATATTTACAAATCGTGTGTGTGTAACTATCTAACCAAGTGTTTTGTTGTATTTGGCTCACTAATTAATCCAGACATTTTTTAAAAAGTAGAACATGGTAGGAATCTTATCTTTTCCTTTTTTTTTCTTTCAGCATATTATGGGGGTACAAATGTTAAGGTTAGGTATATTGCCCATGCCCCCCCACCTCGAGTCAGAGCTTCAAGCGTGACCATCCCCCAGATGGTGCACATCTCACTCATTATGTGTGTATATACCCATCCCCTCTCCCCTCTCCCACCTGTCCGACACCTGACAAATGTTATTCCTATATGTCCACTTAGGTGTTGGTCAGTTAATACCAATTTCCTGGTGAGTACATGAATCTTATCTTTTCTTCTTTAAAGTTGTACTACTTTTCTATTAATATTGCTGCTGTGATCAATTGCCCAAAGCTTTGTAGCTTAAATCAGTGCCGAGTTATTATTTAACATACTACAGTTCTGTAGATCAGAAGTCCTCACGGTGTCCTCGGGCTGAAGTCAGGATGTGGCAGGGCCATGTTCCTTCTGCAGGCTCTTAGGAGCTGCTTTCTCATCTTTTCTGCCTTCTGGAGGCCTCGAATTCCCTGCCTCACCCTCCTTTGTGAATGCCAGCGACATCTCACCTCCCTGACCTGTCCCAGGACTCTCTGTCCCTGACACAGCCAGGAGAGCTTCTCTGCTCTAGGATCCATGTGATTGGTTTGGGCCCCCCTGGGTCATTGGGGATAATTTCACTGTATCAAGGTCCATAACCATCTGCAAAGTCCCTTTGCCATAGAAAGTAACCTATTCTAAGGATTAGGGTGTGGACATCTTTGGATACTATTACCACAGAATGGAGTGGGGTTTTCCTAATATAATGTTTGGCATAATCTGTCTTTTCCTCCCTGTTCCAAAATATCACGCATGTATCGCATATGGATCTATTCCTGAACCATCTATTCTCTCCCATGAGTCTATTTGTTTAAATTCATATCAATACCACAGATATTAATTATTATAACTTCAAAGTTTGCTTTCATATCTGGTAGGGCAAGTGTCTCATTAATATTACTCATCAATTTTTAAAATCCTTGCTGTTATTTTATATTTTCTCTCCCTTATTAACCGTATAGATGTCTTGCTGACGTTCATTAAAAATTATCACAGATTGGTCGTGCGAGGTGGCTCATACCTGTAATCCTAGCACTCTGGGAGGCCGATGGGGGAGGATCGCATGAGGTCAGGAGTTTTAGACCAGCCTGAGCAAGACTGAGACCTTGTCTCTACTAAAACAGAAAAAAATTAGCTAGGCATGGTGGTGCTTGCCTGTAGTCCCAGCTACTCGGGAGACCGAGGCAGGAAGATTGCTTGAGCCCAGGAGTTTGAGGTTGCTGTGAGCTAGGCTGAGGCCACAGCGCTCTAGCCTGGGTCAAAGTGTGAAACTCTGTCTCAAAAAGAAAAAAAAAATCACAGATTATGATACAGATTACTTACATCTACTGATGAATTTAAGAATATATACACTTTTATAGAACTGGGACCTCCCTTTTATGAACAAGAGAACAAGACACATCCTACAGCTATTTCTGTTTTACGGCAGTCTGTTAAGGTGTAGGCAGCTATGTATGGGTATGGATTTTTAAACCTACAGTCTGTGCATTTCCTAATTTGTTTATTCCTGGGTATTTTATCACATTTTTACTCTTTTGACTGTGATCTTTTTCTTTTTCCCCTGATCATTGCCAGTGAATAGAGGAATAGCTAATTTTTATAGACTGGGTTGTTATCAACCTGCCTTGTTCAATTCCCTTGTTAGTTCTAGTACTTGGCCAATTGATTCTACTGGAGTTGGTAAGTGGATAAATATTTGGAGTTAGAATTTCAGAAACATAAATTAAGGTTATTTATCATTTCCTTTCCAGTAAACAGTTTTATCTTAAGGCTGTTTCACAGGAAGTTGAAAAGGCAGAGTTAAATAATTTCTTTGAAAGAGTATATGTATTCACCCCATTCCCAATCTATTTAAAAAAGAAAATAAGGAAGGAAAGGGGAGTTTTGGCTGGAAGGCTGGGGCCTCCCCACCGTGAGTTCGAGCAGGTGCAGGTGCTTCCCGGGCCAGACACTCAGGGAATCCCAATGGTGCCCCGAGAAGGCCCCTCTGTTGGTGACTTGTCCACAGCCCACAGTTGTTCACTCTCCCAGGTCACCTCACCCCCTTGTCAGGAGTTGGAATCCCCATCCCAGTTTAGGGCTCTGGTCCTGGAGAGGGGGCTGAATTGTGGGTCTGGGGTTCTGTCGTTTTCTTTCTATGACTTTGTACTCTCCTCGCATTTCTTGGGTGTACTTATGAAAACGGTGGATAGCATTATTTTACTGAGTATTGCAATATCATCCCGATAATTCACGTGTTCTGAGTTCGTCTGTGTTTCCCTGCCTGGTGGCCTCCCTGTGTCTCAGCAGCGTGTAAGTCTCGGTTCTCTTAGGAGCAGGTGGTCAGAATTGTGACGTTTGCTTTTAGAAAATCTATAAGGAGAAAAAGTCAGCCAAAAGGTCTCAAGGAGAAGGAATAAGACAGACTTTCTTAGAAGCTACTGGATATTCGGGAGAGGTATGTGCTCTGAATCAGAGGGACCCTTCTGTTGACCATGGAAAGCACAATTTCTTCTCCTGTTTGCTCTTGTTTCTAGAACACTACATGATTGCACTTGTGTGACCCTATTTTTGTCCATTCTGCTTTTGCATTTATGCATCTGTACATACATACATATGTGTGTAATATTAGCAATATTGTTTTACATTTTCTCATCCTCTTTCTTGTTTTCCAAATGCCCTTTTTTTCTTATCAGTCTGTTCTTATTTTATGGATGCAATATCTTTATTATTCTCACCACTGATCACTAACAAGAAGTGTTTTTCGGTTGATCTGCTCTTACATTTAACATAATTTCAGTGAGTCTATTCAATTCAGGTTGATTCTTCTCTTTGAGCAACTAGGTCTTATATTTCATAAGTTCTCTTATGTATAATATAGATTATATATACATAACTATTAATATACAATATGTGCTATAATTATGAATATATAATTTATATTTAATGCTTATAAATATAAGTATCTATAACTTTAAATCATAAGTATATTATATATATCATACTTATCTATTCTAGCCATTTTTAAATAATTGGTTCCTTTTACTATTAGCTCCTTTTTAAAAAACTTTTATTTATTTATTTTTTGAGATAAAGTCTCATCTTGTTCTGTGGGCCCAGCTAGAGTGCAGTGACATCATCATAACTCACTGCAACTTCAAACTCTTGGGCTCAAGTGATCATCCTGACTCAGCTTCCCAAGTAGCTGGGACTGCAAGTGCATGCCACCACACCTGGCTAATTTTTTTCTATTTTTGCTAGAGACATGGTCTCACTTTTGGTCAGGCTGGTTATGAACTCCTGACCTCAAGTGATCCTCCTGTCTCAGTCTCCCAGAGTGCCAAGATTACAGGTGTGAACAACCACGCATGGCTGGCTCCTATGCTTTTATTTCTCTCTCCTTTCCTAGTCAGCTACCTTTGAGGTAATCAAATTATTAGCATTTAATTGTATCTATAATCATTTGATTTTTAGTAGTTCTAGGAATTTCAACATCCATTTTCATTTGCTATGGTTTATATATAATTAACATTGTATCACTTTATACAACATGTTCCAACATCACAACAGAATAATTTCTTTTATCTCACATAATTCTTACTTTTTATCATATATATTCTTATGAATATGTTATAACCAGCAGCACCATATCCTTATGTTTTCTTTAAACATTTAAGTATCCTTTAAGAAAGTGTAAGAAGAATAAACATAATCTTTTATATGTATCAATTTACATGACATTCCCATGCCTTTATTCCTTCCTGTAGATTCATCTGCTATCATTTCCTTTCCTCTTGAAGAAATTCTTTTAGCATTTATTATTATGAAGGTCTGTTGGTGACAACTTTTCTCAGCTTTCATTTTTCTGCATAAGTTTTTATTTCATCCTCATACTTTAAGGATATTTTGCTATATAATGCCTATGGATTGACACAGGTCTTTTTTTTCTTTTTTTCTTTCAGCTCCTAAAAGCTGCCATTCCACTGTCCTTTGCTCCATTACTTATGATAAGTACGTCATCATTTGTAGGCTTGCTCCCCTACAGACAATGTCTTTTTTTAAATATATACTTTTAAGATGTACCCAGGTCTGGTGTTTTCATTGTATTTATTCTGATTAGGCTCTGCTAATATTCATTTATCAGTAGGTTGATTTTTTTTCTTCATTTTTAAGGCAATTTCAGCCATTGTTTCTCAACTGTTTATATTTTTCAAACCTTTTTCTCTCTAATGTTCAGATTGCATGATTTCTGTTGATTTGTGATTGAGTTCACTCTTTTCTTCTGCAATCTATAAACTGCTTATATAACCTGAGGGAATTTTAAATTTATGTATTGTAATGTTCAGGTCTAGAATTTCCATTTGTTTCTTTTTTATAATTCTTGTTTTTTTCCTGCTGATGTTCTCCATCTGTTCAGTCGTTACTTTTCCTTTAAGTCTTTGAACACATTTATAAGTGCTGCTTAGATGCTTTTATTGTTAATTCCTTCATCTGGATTATTAATAGTTTTGGGCTGTTTCTATTGACTGCTTTTTTAGAAACTCATTTTATCGTTTACAGCAGTTTTAGATTCGTAGCATGATCTAGAGGAAGGTACAGAGATATTCCATATAACCCTTGACCCACACATGCGAGGCTTCGCCCAGTATCAACATTCCCCACTGGCTTGGTGCATTTGTTACAATCAATGAACCTGCATTGACACATCGTTACCACCCAAAGTCCATAGTTCATATTAGAGCTCACTCTTGGTGCTGTATATTCTATGGGTTTGGACACATGTATAATGACATATATTCACCATTATGGTATCACATAGAGTATTTTTACTGCCTTAAAATTCCTCTGTGCTCTGCCTATTCATCTCTCTCTGTCCCCTAACCCCTGGTACTACCCTAACCCCTGGACTTTTCTAGAATGTCATATATTTGGAATCATACAGTATGCAGCCTTTTCAGATTGGATACTTTCACTTAGTCATATGCGCTCATGTTTCCTTCATGTCTTTTAATGGCTTGATAGTTTCTTTTTAGTGTTGAATGACATTGACTGGGTGTATCACAGCTTGTTTATCTATTTACCTACTGCTGGATGTCTTGGTTGGCTCCAAGTTTTGGAGATTATTATTAAAGCAGCAATAATAGCAATAATCATCAGTGTGTGGTTTTTTTGTGTCAACATGAGTTTTCAACTTCTTTGGGTAAATACTAAGGAGCATAGTTGCTGGACTGTATGGTAAGAGAGAGTTCTTGCTGTTCCATGTCCTTACCAGTATTTGGTTTGTCAGTGTTCTGTATTTTGATCATTCTGATGGGTTTGTAGTGGTGTCCTGTTGTTTTAACTTGCATTTCTTTGATGACTTATAATGTGGAGCATCTTTTCATGTGCTTATTTGCCACCTGTATATCTTCTTTGGTGAGGTATATGTTGAAGTCTTTGATACATTTCTGAATAGGGTTGTTTATTTTTTATTGTTGAGTTTCAAGAGTTCTTTGTTCATTTTGGATAGCACTCCTTTATCTGAAATGCTTTTGCAAATATTTTCTCCTACTCTGTGGCTTGTCTTTTCATTCTCTTCACATTGCCTTTCACAGAGCAAAAATTTATAATTTTAATAAAATATAGCTTATCAATTTTTTTTGAGACAGAATCTCACTCTGTTGCCCAGGCTAGAGTGTCATGGCATCAGCCTAGCTCATAGCAACCTCAAACTCCTGGGTTCAAGCAATCCTTCTGCCTCAGCCTCCCGAGTAGATGGGACTACAGGCACGCACCACAATGCCCGGCTAATTTTTTCTATATATTTTTAGCTGACCAATTAATTTCTTTCTATTTTTAGTAGAGACAGGGGTCTCACTCTTGCTCAGGCTGGTTTCGAACTCCTGATCTTGAGCGATCCTCCCACCTCGGGCTCCCAGAGTGCTAGGATTATAGGCATGAGCCACCACACCTGGCCTCAATTCTTTATTTCATGGATTATGCCTTTGGTGTCATATCTAAAAAGTCATTGTCAAACTCAAGGCTATCTAGATTTTCTCTTATGTTATCTTCTAGGAGTTTTATAGTTTTTCATTTTATATTCAGTGCTGTGATCCATTTTGAGTAATTTTTGTGAAGGGTGTAAAATCTATGTGTAGATTCACTTTTTTCCACATGTGGATGTCCAGTTGTTCTAGCATCGCTTGTTGGAAAAGACAGTCGTTCCTCTAATGTAATGTCATTTCTCTGTTGTCAAAAATCAGTTGACTACAGGTATATGGGTCTATATCTCTATTTATTTTTCTTCTGGTATTCTCACTATGCATATGTTAAACTTTTTGTAGTTGTCCCATGGTTCTTGGATATTTCATTCTCTTTTTTTCCTCTTTGTTCTTGTTTTCAGTTTTGGAGGTCCTAGTGCGATACCCTCAAGCTCAGAAATTCTTTCCTTAGTTATTTGTCTAGTCTACTAATAAGCCCACAGAAGGCATGTTTGGTGTTTTGGTCTTTAGCATTTCTTTTTTGGTTCTTTACTAAAATTTTCATCTCTCTGTTTACATTACCTGTTTGCCTCTTTTATCCATTAGAGCCTTTTGCATATTAATCATAGTTGTTTTAATTCCTTGTCTGATAATTCCAACATCCCTGCCATGTCTGATTCTGATGCTTGATCTGTTTCTTCAAACTGTTTTTTTGCCATTTAATATGCCTTGTAACTGTGGTTGTTGCTGTTATTGCTGCTGTTGTTAAAAGGTGTGTATGATGTACTGGGTAAAAGAAGTTGCTGTGTAGACTTGTAGTATTATAGTGGGAAGTTGTGGGGGAGGGGAATTGAGATGCAGGCCCACAATTAGGTATTATTATTATTTTATTTATTTATTTTTTTGAGACAGAATCTTGCTCTGTAACCCTGGGTAGAGTGCAGTGCTGTCATCATAGCTCATAGCAACCTCAAATTCCTGGGCTCAAGTGATCTTCTTGCTTCAGCCTCCTGAGTAGCTGGGAATACAGGCATGTACTATGACCCCTGGCTAATTTTTCTATTTTTAGTGGAGACAGGATCTCACTCTTGCTCAGGATACTCTCAAACTTCTGAGCTCAAGCAATTCTCCCACCTTGGTCTCCCAGAGTGCTAGGATTATAGGAGTAAGCCACCATGCCTGGCCCTAGGCATTATTTATTATTTTGGGGAGCCTATGACTCTGAATTGTGAACTTCATGAGTTTTTTGCAAGTTTTTTCTCCTCTGTATTTTTCTCATAGATTATAGATAATAATTTCTTGGGGTTTTTTATATGTCTGATAATTTTTAACTGTATGCTAGTTATTATGAATTATATACTTTGTTGTGATAAGCAGTTAAATTGTCAACAGACTTTATTATTGGTTTTATAAATTTTTAGGCCTGATCTTTCAGTATTTACCTCAGGCTTAGAGCATGGACCTTTATCTGGGGCATGATGCTATTAATAAGGCATATTGTTTCTAGACTTTGACCTAAATGAATTTTTACTAAAGAAAAGCATTTGGACTGGCTCTGGGTGCTAGGTTGAGAGGTTATTTTTAATTTATTACTTTTTTGTATGTTTTAACTATGTGAGAATAATTAAAAACCACAAGAAAATTGTACAGTTAATTCTATGTAAGAATTGCACTATTTAACACATCATTTTCTTTTACTAGGCATGCTACATGCATACTGTGAATTCTTGATGGCTTTTAAGAGAAAATGTTTTTCCTTAAAATACTTAGAAGTATTTGTTTTTAGGTTAAAAATATCCCAAGGAACTCAGTGCTAGACAACCAGGAGGAACTTAATTAATATTTTCTAATGAAAAGTCAATATGCTTGCCTTAACTTCTGCCGATGAAAGCAACACAAATGGCAGAAAGGTGAACCAATGCAAATAGCAGAAAATTGCACCTGCAAATGCTACCAATGTGCTAGAAGGAGCAGTATCTGACAACCAAACAGAATCTTCTAGTTCATGATACAAAGGAATCTTGATGGTAAAAAGATCGTGAACTGAAAATGGATCACTCTACAAGAAAGAATCTCACAGAATATAGTTATTCAATGACATAGAATTCATTTTATCTATTATACTCATATTATGAATGAGGAAGCTAAATTAATACTCCCTCCATCACCTGACTTCTAGAGAGCCCAACACCCATTCAGTGATCCCTTTGCTATAACTATGCCAAGATACCAAGTGAAACTAAAAGGGGATGGATAATTGGAGAACAAAAATTTTTAATTTGAGATACAAGTCTCCAATGTATTAATAGTGCACCTTTGAAGAAGTCATTTAAAAGTTTTGAGCTTTACTTTTCTAAATGTTTAAAAATAATAAGAATAATACCCTTAAGACCCAGCATACTGACTGAAATATAGCAAGTGCTCAATAAGAGTTTGCTGAAATAACTATTGACTGGGAAATATTCAATGCTTGTCTTGGTTTGTTTGGTGTTGCTATAAAGGAATTCCTGAGGCTGGGTAATTTATGAAGGAAAAAGGTTTACTTGGTTCCTGATTCTGATGGCTGGAAAAGTTCAAAGTTGGGCATCTGGTGAGAGCCTGAGGCTGCTTCCACTCATGACAGAAGGGCAAAGGGAGCTAGTGTGTGCAGAGATCACATGAGGAGAGAGGAAGCAAGAGAGATGGGGGAACGGGCCATGTTCTTTTCAACAACCAGTTCTCATGGGAACAAATAGAGGGAGAACTCACTCACCCCTACCCCTGCCACCACTGCAGGGAGGGCATTAATCTATTTGGGGAGGGATCCATCCCCCTGCCCCAGACACCTCCCAACAGGCTCCACCTCCCAACACTGCCACACTGGGAATAAAGTTTCAACCTGAGATTTGAGGAGGACAAACAAACCAAATCCAAGCTATAGCACTGCTATTTCATCTCCACACATTTTCTCTTTCTGGGCACAGAAGAGGGCTTTGCTTTCCTTCCTCCTTTGGTTGGGTTGGAGACAGGGACTGACTTTTGGCTAATGGAGCATTAACAGTAGCAGTGTGAGCCCCTCTAGAACTGGCCTGTAAAACCATCTCCAGGGCAGTTCCCCAGCTCTTCCCCTTCTGTGCTGTCCTGGGAGGCCACGTGCTCCTGATTATGTAGCTGCAAGATGGAAAGTGACTGACTACACAACTTGCATCCGACTGTGACTTGACTAAACCATTGAAACATTGAGGTCTATTGTTTACTGCAATAAAGCCCAGCCCATCCTACCTGATGTAACCACCTTGCAAATTGTTCTGAGAATTAAAAGAGACAATGCAATTGAAAGGCATTTGGCAACTGCCCAGCATTATTAAAAGATAAAGTAATAAACTCAGCATATTTGTATTAACTTATATTCCCATGGAGGGCACTCCCTCTGATTTGGAAAATCTAACCTAATCCAGCATAGTAAGAAATGTCCCGCGGGAACTTTTCATTGAAAGCACCATTAATTGTTGCCACTCAGAGACTCAATGTCATGAATATCTCTAAATACTTCAAAGCACAACCCGAAATTCATCATAGAAAGTTATGGTTTTGGTTATGATCTATTATTGCTCCCTAGAGTGATGCTAGTTTTCATAAACTTTGACCTTGCCTGGAAAACAAGTTTTTGTGGGGAAAAAGGGCATGTGCCATTTACGTATTATTAGCCCCCCCCACTCCAGAACCTTACAAAATTTCAGTTAGATAAGAGGAATAAGTTCAAGCGATCTATTGTACAACATGGTGACTACAGCCAATAGCAATGTATTGCATTCTTGCGAATTTCTGAGAGTAGATTTTAAGTGTTCTCACTACAAAAAATAATGAGTATGCGAGGTAATGCATATGTTAATTAGCTCGAGTTAGCAGCTCCACAAAGCATACATATTTCAAAACATCATTTATACATGATAAATATGCACCATTTTTATTTGTCAATTAAGAAATGAATAATAATAACGAAGAATCTAACATGGATCCATTTGTTCGGTATGGTGGATTTGCATTTTTAACTGCAGGAGTAAGAGAGTCAGTCAAGACAGCCTTTGCCACTCTGTTCTCAGGTATCCTGGGATCCAGGTCAGACTGGAAGATCGCGCTGTGTGCACGCTCCATGCCAGGGCTGTCTTGGGGGAGACCTTGCGGATTTTACCCGCACCTCACTCACAGCCAGTCCTCACGCAGGCCAGCATGTCTTTGGTTAAAAGCTAATGGGGCTCTTTGGTGGGGGGGGGGGGTCCCCAGTGAAAATGCAGCCTGCAATTGGCCAGCCTTGAAATCTGGTGATCCTGAATGAAATTTTAATTTCCATCATTTATGTTGTTTTGAATTTTACGCAGAAAATAATTTCCATGTTATTCCAGGGGTGCATGAGTTAGCCTTGTGTAACACACGGGTGCACAGTGCTGCAAGGAGGTGAAAGTGTGGGCGTGGGAGAGAGCAATCTAAAGGAAGGGAGAGGACGATGGGGTCAAGTCCAGAGGGGTTCATGAACTTGAAGCTGTCCTCCGATGCTGACCGAGTGCACGGACGCTGGTGGAGGCTAATGGTGCAGGGTCTCTGGGAGGCCTAGGTGCTGAGCCTCTGCCTCTGGGAGTAGCAGGGACCCATTTCCTAGAGAGCCACTCACAGTGGGTTACTCAGGGATGAACCTGCTCCCAAAGCTGAGGTGTCCACACTGTTACTTTACAGTTCCAGCTTTGGGGCAAACACACCGTGGTGCTGAGCGCCTGCTGGTGCCGGAGCCCGTGCAGTGTCCTCAGTAGACGCCAGCTGTCGCAGGAGGCTGTTTTCCAGATCCCGCAGTCCCATGCATGGCTGTATCCCACAAAGGGCCCTTGATCAATTGGATCGATTTGATTTGACTTCTGACTGTTGTGATTTTCCTCTGATTCGGTCTTGAGGTCTCTCTCTGGAGAGTGGCTATACACTCCAGCCTGGCCCTGACAGCTCGGGAAACTTCTTCGTCCTGACAGGCTGCCTAATGCCTAAGGGGCCAGGTGAGCCTCTCATGGGAACCTTGTTTAAACTGGCACACGCCCTAGTGGCTCTTGTCTGACCCCTGTCCAGCTCGTTCCTGCCTAGACAGCTAGTCTCTTGAGAGCCCTGATGGGAGGAGGGTCAGTTCAGGTGAGCTGGTCAGGCGGGACACGGGGACCAGCCCAACCAGACAGGGGTGACAGTAGCTTCACACTACTTAGAGTCCAGAGAGGAGGGGGCAGCGCGTCCTGTGGGGCCAGCGGGAAAGGGGGGCTGTCCCAGACTCACACACTCGATACTAAGAGCGAGGGAGACCGTGTGTGTGTGGGGGGGGAGACAGACAGACTGACAAGGAAAGAGACAGACGGACGGTTGGGAGGAGCAGGGAGAGAAAGACGGGGGTTGGGAAGAGGGGTCTGAGGGCCAAAGCCTTTACTGGGGTCCAGAGTGTTTCCTAAGCAGGTTCCCATAGACAGGCACAAGCTCCGGGGGTCCCTCGGTGCCTGAGAAGTGGTCACTTCGCATATCTAGCATGTCCCCATGGGGAGTGTGGAGCAGGCTGTACCCAGCTGTCCCACAGAGGGGTCACCAGGAGGCGGGTGTCCTGGCCCAAGGAACTGGGAGGAGACGGAGAGCTGGAGCTGTGTTGGGGCGGCCAAGCCCCGCTCCTGGTAGGAAAGGTCCACAGTGTATTCAAAATGGGTGCTGGGGCAACACCCAATTATGAGAATTCGCTACGGTCCTTTTCGTCAGAAAATCCCACCTTTCCAAATCTGAGTATGTATTTAGGACACACAGTAAATGCCAAGTGTGTGAACATCCTCTTCTCTTTCTCTTCCTTCGGGGGTGGCCTCTCTCTGTCCCTCATCCGACACCCAGCCTGCCGACAGGTGTGATGTTTACTAAAAACGATAATAAAGTTTATTCAAACAAGGAAACTGTTTTCCCTGAAGGGATCACGAACTGAGATTCAAATATTCAACCCCGATTTCAAATCCCAGTTCTGTTCTTCACTGCAGATTCTGAGCCGTCTGCGGGCTGCCTCCCCAGGGAGCCGCGGCAGGAGGTCTCAGGATGAAGGCATTTGGCGTCCTCTATGGGTGAGGGCTGAAACTCTTGACTTTCAATATTCATTTTGCAAAAAGAAAAAAAGGAAGGAGGCAAGGTGTGAAGGAAGGAAAGAAAGTAGAGAAGAGAGAGAAGGAAGGAAGGAAACATCAGTTCCCAAAGAGGAAACAGATTTTCAGTTTACATCATACCTTCGTTCATACACTTTTACTGATACTTAGAGCTCCAGCTACTTTAAAACTTCATGTCAGAAATAGAATTTGTAATTTACATTTTGAGGCAGATAAAGAAAGTTCCAGCAGGGAAGGAAACACATCCCATAGTAGTCAGCACAGTGGGGCCCACTCCGCAGCCGCCCTCCAGGCCCTGGGAGGCCGCTGCCCCTGGGCCCGGGCTCTGAGGCAAGTGTCTTGGAGTGACTCATTTCCACCTGGCCTCAGGTGCACCACAGCAGACGACGAGGAAGACTGGCCATTCTGTGGGCCAGGCTCGGTTTTAGATGAGGGCACGGCTTCCTCCCCAGGCAGGTGGCTCATCACACAGCCTCTGCCCTCCTAGGTCTGGCTCCAGCAGGGATGAAGCTCCCATACATTTGGAGAGCGCCTGACATCTGGCTTGTCCCCCTGGAGATGGAATCCAGGCAGAACTGTCTACTTGACATTGGTGGTTCCAGTAGACGGGCTCAGAGTCTTCAGGGAGGCTTCCGTCCCCATGAAACTGGATGTTTCCCTTGTTGAAAAGCTAGTTTGCATGAGCATCAGTGGAGACTTGGATGCACAGCAAGAGGTCTTAGTCCACTCTGCCCCTGGACCCCAGACCCCTCTCCTCTTACCACGGACCACCCTCCTCCCAGCAGCTCTTTCCTGCATGGCTCTGCCCTGATCAGCATGGAGAGCGTGGATGACTGGGCATGGAGCCCACACCGTGGAACAGGCCAGTGTGAATTTGTGGTCCCTCCCCATCCCAGTGTGCTCCCTTTCTGTAGTTGCAGTCAGCACCTGCCATCGTGGCCCAGGTGCATTGACTGGGGACCGGCATGGCAATATTTACTGCTCTCTCAGCATGGCCACTGGTGGGGTCCTTCCCCTAGTGATGTTTGTGAAGCCGTTGTCATCAGTGCCAGGTGGCATGACCAGATGCTGGTGGAAGCCAAGGCTCTTTCTGCCGAGCTTGGCGGTCCTTGGTTCCATACTTCCCCATCCCCACTGGGCCTGCTCCAGTGCCGTTTACTGGTTGCAGGGAGCCCATCTGAGAAGAAAATTCAGACTGTGAAACTCCAAAGGTCGGTAACTCTGGAATGGCACAGGGTCCCCTGCAGGCTTGTCCCTTCTTCTGACATTCCCACCTACACCTTGGCATGAAGCTGCGTGCAGCTCCCTGGAAATGTCTTTCCCTGAGTTGCCCTTGGAGAGTTCCCATCTCAAGCCTGCTGGGCATTAAAGGGGCCAGTAACAGGCCCGAGATAGGAGCTGGCCCTCTCTGCCACCTCTGACCCCAGAGCGTCCAGGGGTTCTGAGGAGACAGTGACCCTGCTGTGGCAGCATGGCCCAGCTGCTGTTGAATGCAGATCAAACGGAACCACGCTGTGTATGATCAGCCCTGGTCCTGCATTAGGGGCGGCTGAACCCTCTGTTGAGAGTCCATGGGACACAATTGTTAATGTCACAGGGTCCTGGGTTACATGCAGCTCCTGCTACCTTGTGTTGTCGGCAGTCGCTCATTGGCTCCCTGTGGCTGCCCGTTCACAGGCCAAGTGGCCCATTAGCATCTGGACCTGGACTTCCCACCCTGCTTGCCCATGCCCACTTGCCCATGATCCCTCTCCTTTCTGCCTCGGGGACTTTGCACGCACCATCATCCTAGCCCTCCCCACCCCGGATCACTGGGTGACATACTGCTCAGGTCCAGGTCTGTGATAGGCCCTCTGGGAAGGGTCGTTATTCCTATTCTGGGCTCCCCAGTGAGGCTGGGGCCATGCATTCTATCCTTTGCACGCTCTTCTGCACGGCACTCATCACGGAGTTTGCGTGTGTGCCACTGGTTCTCAGTTAGTGTCTAGTTCCATCCATCCGGTTGGATGCAGACTCCACGGTGACAGGGCCACGTTTGTCCTCACTCTAACCCAGGACCTAACAGTCACGGGCCATGGAAGAGGCATGATAAACCTGTACTGAGTGAGAAATTGGCCCCTGTCTGATTCTGAGGCTTGAAGGACACTAGGTGCCTCAGTGCCCCCCTCACTTCTCTCAGGGCAGATCCCTTACCGTGCACTCCGTGACGGTCCCTCATGGCCGCCCTCCCTGGCGTTGTGACAGGCACAGGCCAACTTCACAGCCAGG
Source organism: Mirza zaza (assembly GCA_008750895.1). Taxonomy (NCBI): domain Eukaryota; kingdom Metazoa; phylum Chordata; class Mammalia; order Primates; family Cheirogaleidae; genus Mirza; species Mirza zaza. The sequence goes on from VSMD01052162.1 coordinate 21,967, forward strand.
TCTAGGCTTTGTGCCTGGAGGATAGCCTTAAACTCTCAAAAGAGCCACTTGGATTAAGCCCCGAGCCTGTGTGCCACAGCCCCAGGCGGGCAGGACGGGTGGAGGCTCACCCTGGGGTCCCTCGCCGGTCACTGAGATCTCGCCCACAGACTGCCGGCTCCTCCAACCAGGGGGTCACTGTCAGAGTAGTGAGGACACTTGAGATGAATGCAGACAGGAGAACTGAGGACAAAGCTTGAAGACTGAGCCCAGGAATTCAGGGAGAAAAAAAGGAAGAAAACTGTCAACGGAATCCTAGAATGGGTACCTAGTTTAGGAACCCAAAGGAAAGCACATAGCAACTCCATCAAAAATTCCTTTAAATCGAGACCCCAGAATTCTAATTCCCCGACTGACAAAAATGTATTTTTCTTACTTGCAAAGCCTAAAGCAAAGGGCTTTGGAGCTTTGAAAGAACCCGTTTTAACTGATGTGATTCTCCCGCAGCTGGGCGTGGCGATGCTCCTGTGATTAACGGCCCAGAGGAGGCTGAGAAGTTAAGGAGTTTCCTAAAACAGCTCCGTCGGAGGAGGTAGCGTGAGCCGCACCCTGCTACTTGCAAACTGCTCACTGTCCGTCCGGCAGTTTTCAGCTGCACACCGACGGCAGCAGACGGGGTATTTTCCAAGTTTGAATTTCACCATTCCTGTCTCTGTAACAGGCGCCCTTTCAATCCTGTTTTAAATATCAGTTAACTCCTCTGGGACAGGGATGCTTTGCTTGAGGGTAGACAGGGAGCCCCGGGAGAGCTGGGCACCAATGCAGTCTCCTAGGCCCTGCCCCAGAGGCCGGCTGGGCCCGAGTGAGGTTGCAACATGCACCATGAATAGAGTGAGTTTCCATTAGAAACTGCACAAATGCCCTTCTTCCATCGACCCTGCACACAAATCAGCACAGAGTGAGCTCCAGAAACAATGGACACAACGGTTCCTGGCTCTGGAGATACCTGTGCTTGGGCTCCAATGCCCAGGACAGAAAGTGAAAGATGGAAGCAATCAGAACTTCAGTTCCTGATACTCTTCAAAGCATGCTAAAGACGTCAATGTTTTATGTGTGGAAAAAAAACCCCATAGCCCACACCCAAGTTTTCAGAATCCACATTAGGGGGTGATCGCCTCCTCTGCTCATCTGACCCCCACAGGCTGGTGGAAGCTCTGCTTTTCTCTCTGTGCCCTGCCGCTCTTGAATTATTTTGGGGAGGGCTCATTGCTCTAATATTTAATGTGCAAGAGTGTGGTTTCATGTTTCTGTTAATATAAAAAGGAGTTGTGAGCAATGGATACTTTAATATATGACCCATTCCAGTGGGTAACCAGCTTCGTCCTAAAGGCCAGTTCAGGTTGGGAAGTGCTGAATTCAAGTCCTTGCTCACTGCACGAATTTGGGCAAATTAATTTGTGTTAATAATAATAAAAAAGTACCATATGTCTGTGCACGGATCTCATTGAAAGGACAAAACGAGGCATTATGGTAAAGTGTATAAAAATTGTCTTGGGTCAGGAGTCGCTGAGGCAGAGCCTGAGCGTGTGATTTACGGAAGCAGTGCTCTCAGGAGAGACCAGGTGGGAGCTGGGGACTCAGGCTAGGGAAGGGAGAGGCTGAGCAAAGGTGTGGCTTGGGAGAAGTGCACCCTCAGCCTGGTCCCACGGGTGCTCTGGACTGTGAATCATCTGGTAGCAGGGGTCTCCCAGACACAAGGGGGCTGAGCTACCCAGCCCCGTATCAGCCAGTCATTGGCTCCGGGCCCCTCCCAGGGAGGGAGACTTCCCAGCATCTCCAGGTAAAGGGGTCCACGCTGGCCAAGGGCAACCCTACAGAGAATTCACCCACCCCTGCAGCTGCTGGGCAGGGGTGCACAAGCCCAGGAAAGGGTCGCCAGCAACATCTGCTGAAACAGTCAGTGGTACAAAGCCAGTGTTTAATAACCATTCGCTTAAAAATGAGAACAACAACAACAACAAAAGAATTACCCCAGGACGCTGAGATAACCACAGGTCCTGAGTTAGCTATATTAGCAAAGACTCTATAGCGAATTTTTCTCATTGCATTTCAATTTGAGTTACCTGCTGATGAGTGCAAACAGCCCGAGTTACCTGTAGGTAAATAAAAATAGCTGCACTTTGCATTCCTGTCATGCTTTAAAGTTTACGAAATGCTTTCATAGCTCATTTATTATGAAAGCAAAGCACAGCACAGCATACATTTTTTTCTGAGAAATATGAACCCCAGGCAGGCAAGGGGGAAAGAACTCAGATGTGGAAGATGAGTGGGGTTGTGACTCACTGTCCCCTCGTTGCTGGCTTCTTTGCCAGCAGAAGGATCCAGCCCATCCTTCAAGACCTGACTCTTGTCACCTCACTTATAGAGTCTTTCCCTCCGTCCCGGCTGGGTTTAGTCGTCTTCTCCCCCAGGCCTCTGCGCTGGAGCGGTTGGCCCTTGGGCCAGGAGCAGCTGTCTGGCCTGGCTTTTTTGAATAAGCTGTGGCTGTGTTTTGCATGGTGACAGGCCTTTGTTGGGTCTGTGTCCTCAGCTGGGCAGACAAGTGTCATCCAGAGATAGAGTAGGGAAATCCAGGGAATGAAAGCTCACCAGCCCCGCCTGGATCTGGAATCTTTGATATGACAGTCCCCAGTGTCCAGCACCTGGAGTGACACTTGCATCGGTGTTGGCAGAGCCTGCAGTACACCCTGAGGGGTCCTCGTCACTCCAAGGGCAGGATGTAGTTGCAACTAATCTTTCTTTCTGAGCCAATCCCCAAATTCAGTTAGGATTTTCCAGATACCCTTATTGCTCTTCATGTTTGTAGGGTCACCCCAGGACCTTTCTTCCAGGGGGTTTCCGATGATGACCTCACCCATAATAAAGTCTCAGCAGTATTGGGGTCTGGGCCCCCAGATTCCCATTATTTGCAGTTGGGGCTCCAGCCCAGCAGCAGCCGCAACATCTGGGAGCTTGTCAGAAAAGCAGAATCTCAGCTCCACCCCACATGAGCACCTCAACCTGCACTGGAACCAATGAGTCACATGTACATCGACTTTTAGAAGCTCTGCCCTGTGTCAGAGGTTTTCCACTTTATTTATTAATATATTTGGCTGCATAGCACTTCCCTCAGATAGAATCTAAAAGTGCAGGTGAGCATGCGGGACTCGTGAGAGTGGATATGCCTTGGTGGACGCTCATCCCCTCCTGTTTCATGGGGAGGTCCCTGTAGAATCTCAGTGGGACCCTCTGGGCTCCAGGAGAACTTAGTTTTATTTCTTTGGATTTCCTGGAGCACTTGACAGCTGTCATCCAATCCTCTGTGTCAACCACAGCACCAGCAGGCTGGACACGAAGTCAGATGTCGTGTGGACCCCTCTTCTTCAGAATGGGGCATTAGAGCTACAAATGAACACCGTTGAACGTGGCTTCGTCCTCCTGAGGTCAGCCTTGCCTAGGATGGGGCTGGATTTTAGCTGAGAGACGTAAGGGGGCAAGCCTGGCCCTCGCCCCTTGGGTAGCCTGTGTGCAGCATCCAGCAGCAAGTCCTGTGCTGTAGAGGTGACAAGAAGCTGATCCCAGGTGTAGTGTGCTCTGTGAGCGATATCACAGGCTTCAGCCTTGTCTGCCACTCTGCTGTTGGCACTGCAAGTGGCCTCTCATTTAATCCACACAAGCACTCCTTGAGATAAATCCAATTGCCCTCTCCATTTGCCAAGAAAGACATGGCAGTGTGGAGAGGGCAGGTCACCTGTCCAGGGTTGTACAGCTCACACATGTGGCGCCAACTTTCAAACTGAAGTCTGACCCCAGAGGCAGGACTGGAGCCATCTTCCACATGTTTTAGATGTGATGTGAAGACCTATATATATATATATATATATGTTTTTTTTTTTTTTGAGACAGAGTCTCGCTTTATTGCCTAGGCTAGAGTGAGTGCCGTGGTGTCAGCCTGGCTCACAGCAACCTCAAACTCCTAGGCTCAAGCAATCCTTCTGCCTCAGCCTCCCAAGTAGCTGGAACTACAGGCATGTGCCACCATGCCCGGCTAATTTTTTCTATATATATTAGTTGGCCAATTAATTTCTTTCTATTTATAGTAGAGATGGGGTCTCGCTCTTGCTCAGGCTGGTTTCGAACTCCTGACCTCAAGCAATCCGCCTGCCTTGGCCTCCCAGAGTGCTAGGATTACAGGCGTGAGCCACCGCGCCTGGCCTAAGACCTATA
>VSMD01052165.1:0-17785 GCA_008750895.1 Mirza zaza
TTTGAGACAGAGTCTCACTTTATTGCCCAGGCTAGAGTGAGTGCCGTGGCGTCAGCCTAGCTCACAGCAACCTCAAACTCCTGGGCTCAAGCAATCCTGCTACCTCAGCCTCCCAAGTAGCTGGGACTACAGGCATGCACCACCATGCCCGGCTAATTTTTTCTATATATATTAGTTGGCCAATTAATTTCTTTCTATTTATAGTAGAGATGGGGTCTCGCTCTTGCTCAGGCTGGTCTCGAACTCCTGAGCTCAAACGATCCGCCCACCTCGGCCTCCCAGAGAGCTAGGATTACAGGCTTGAGCCACCGCGCCCGGCCTGGATAGCACCTCTTAAGGCCACCACTCTTGATATAGCGCCAGACCGTAGAGATCAGGTGAAAGCCACCCTGGTGAGAAGATAGCAGTGGTGGGGGCTGGTGGGCCAGTCCCCGGCCAAGGGGTGGATAAGGCCAGGGGGAAAACTGAAGTGGAATAAGGTCAGAAGGAAAGGCATGTAGGGAAGACTGAGTGGCTGAGGCCAGGTGGGTAAGGATAGATGGGTGCAGCCACTAGGTTAAGGCTGTGAAACGAAGGCAAGGCAGGTAAAGCAAAGTGGGTATGACCAAGAGAATTAGACTGGGGGAGTATGGCTAGGTGGATAGGTCCAGGTAAGCAAGGCGAGGAGAATACTGGGGATTAGGCCAGAATGTAAAAACAAGGGGGTATGGCTGGATGGGCAGGACCAGGTAGCTGAAGACAGGATATTAAGAACAGGTGAGTAATGCCTGCAGGTAAGGCAGGCTACCTAAGGCTGGTGGATACGGACATGTGAGTTTGGCTAGGTGGGTAAGGGAACTAGGTTAAAGATGGCAAATTGAGGCCAGGTGGGGAAAGGTCAGAGGGTAAGGTGAGGGAGTAGGGCCAGGTGAGGGAGTAAGCCAGGTAGGTGTGGACTAGTATGTACGGCCAGGAAATTAAGGCCACATAGGTAAGGCCAGGCGGGTATTGTCAACAGGTTAAAACCAGCTATATAAAGGTGATTAACAACACATGGGTATGATTAGGAAGGTAAGTGTGTGTGTGAGTAAGACCAAGTGGCAAGCACAGTGGTTAATGCCAGGTGGGTAACAAGAAGTGGAATCCCAGTTGTGAAGGCCACATGTGTGAAGCTGTGTGGGGTAGGGCCATGTGGGTGAGGACAAAAGGGTAAAGCCAAACAAATGGGGAGGGGAAGTGCTGATGCAAAAAGGATAAATCTCTAGGGGTAAGGCTCAGGGGATAAGGCCACAGAGGTAAGGCCAGGTGTGTAAGGCCACATGGGCAAGGGCATGAGGCTCATATTGGATGAGTAATGCCTAGAGGATAATGTGGCCAGGCAAGTAAGGTCCAGTGGGTAAGACCCGGTAAGTAAGACATGGAGGGTAAGGCCAGGTGGGTAAATCCAGTAGGTAAGGACAGGAGGTTAAGGCCAAAAGATTAAGGCCAGATGGGTAGATGGGTGAGGCTTCTGAGTAAAACCATGAGTTTAAGATCAGCCGAATAAGGCCAAGTGTGTAGGGGTAGAGGTTAGAGGTAGAGGTAGAGGTGTGTAGAGGTTAATCTCAGATGAATTTATCTTCGTGGTTAGCACAGGTAAGTAAGGTCAGGAGGCCAAGGCCAGGTAGGCAATACCAGAAGGCTAATTCCAAGTGAGAAGGCCAGGAGTTTAATGCCAGGCATATAATGCCAGGACCTTAAGGTCTGGAGGTTAATGTGGGAGCCAAGGCTGGGTGCTGAGGCCAACTAAGTAAAGCTCAGTGGTTAGCACCACATGGGAAAGGATGGACGGGCAAGGCCAAGTGGTGAACACAAGGTGGGTATGGCCAGTCACATAAAGCTGGGTGGGAAGGATCAGAGAACTATTGCCAAGCAGGTGAGGACTATAGGTTTATCAAGCCAGGTGGGTATGGCTTGGTGGTTAAGCCAGTGTGGAATTTCTGAGATATTAAGGCCAGCACTGTAAGGCCATGTGGCAAGCTGAGGGTGAGAGGTCAAGGATGTGAGGGTAAAGCCATGTGGGTAAGGCCAGGGTATTACAGGCACACGATAAGGCCAAAAGGGTAAGGTCAATGGGTTATGGTCAAGGGGTTAGACCATGATATCAAGGCCAAAGGAGTAAGGCCAGGTAGGTGAGGTTTGATGAATGAGTCTGGTGGGGTAAGACCAGGTAAATGCAGCCAGGTGACTATGGCTGAGAAATTAATGGCAGAGGGCTAAGGCCAGAAAGGTAAGGTCAGGAAGGTATGGCCAGGAGGTTAGGCTAGGGGGATAAGCCCGGGAGACATGGCTAGGAGAATGAATCTATGGGTTAAAGCCAGTAAGAGAAGGCCAGGGAGATAAAGCTAAAATTAAGACCAGGAGGATGTGGCCAGGTGGGTCAGGACAAGGAAGTATGGCTCAACCTCACAGCCCACCCAGATAGGAAAGGAAGGTGGATATGGTCTGTGAATTAATACCATGTAAGGCCAGGAGGTTAATAAAGGCGGGTATTGAAAGCCAGGTGGGTAAAACCACAAGATTAAGACCCAGCGCAAAGGCCAGGAGTTTCAGGCTGGATGTCCAAGACCACAATTTTAAGGTCTGGAGGTTAATGCAGGTGGCAAGGCTGGATCCATAAGGTAAGTTAAGGAAAGCTAGGTGGGTAATGCCAGGTGGGTGAGGGTAGGTGTGGAGGCAAAGTGGGCAAGTCCAGGAGGTTAACACAGGGATGGTGAGGCCACTTTGACAAAACCAGGTGAGTAAGGCCAGGTGGGGGAAGCCAGGAGCTTCAAACCAGGTGGGTAAAACCAGGTAAATAAGGTCAACTAAGTAAAGCCAGCTGGGTACAGTCAAGTGGCTATGGCCTGGAGGTTAAGTCCTTGGCCAGGTCTGGGTCTCAGTTTCAATAATGACAGAAGTCCCTCCTTATCCACAATTTTGCTTTCCACAGTTTTAGTTACCAGCGGGCAACTAACTCTGAAAATATTACATGGCAAATTCCACAAATAAACCATTCATAAGGTTTCAACTGTGCGCAGTTTGAATAGCATAATGAAATCTAACACGATCCCTGGCTGTCTTCCTCTGTCTTGTCTGGGATATGAATCATCCACCTGTCCGGCATTACTGGATGAAGATTGATGTGTTCAAGTAACCTTCATTTTACTTAATAATGGCTCCAAAGTAAATGAGTAATGATGTTGGTATATAGTTACAGATGTTCTTCTTTCCTATTATTGTTAGTCTCTTACTGCACCTAGTTTATAAATTAAAGTCTAACAAAGCTGTGTATGTATGGTAAAAAAAAGTAGGGTCCATAGAGGGTTCAGTACTGAATATGTTTCAGGCATCCATGGGGGTCTTGGAATGTAACTCCTGAGGACAATGGAGACTGCGGTACAGCTCTGACAGCAGCATGCTCCTCATCTTCAGCTACCTCAGCTTCGCAGGGGGATGCTAACTGTCTCTGGACATTGGTCAGGACTAATGGTATAGGTGAAGCTCTTCGTACAGTGCATGACAAAGCCACCATTTCCAGTTACTACCAGTCTTGTGTTATCATTGTGAAGGTCTAATGGAATCGGTGAGACAAACTCACCCTCACACCGGACAAACAGCAGCCGTCAGAGAACGGCTCCTCCAGACTTGCTCAGTGTCAAGGCCATGTGGGCCGAGCAGGGCCCAGGTGCCCTGGAGATCACCCTTGCTCCTAGCTCTCGCCATGTCAAGCCCATTTTGTAACTAAGAAGGGTCTCTCTCTGAGGCTATTGGCTACCCACTTCCTTGTCTATGATCCCTGCCACCACTACAACTAAAGGAATAAAGGGACGCTATACAAAATGCACAGGGTCAGGGACTGAAGGTGGTGGCAGTCACTGCCTTTGGCAGGACAGTGTCTCTCCCTGGGTGAAAGCAGTTTCCAGTTCCTGTCAAGCTTTCGGATAACCGCAGATCTGGACTGCAACTGCAAACCCAGGATAGGAAGGCCCAACCAAGCCACTCCTAAAGTCCTGATCAACAGAAACTATAGGGGATACAATGAATGTTTATTTTTATATGAAGCTGCTAAGTTCTAGGGTTCTCTGTTTGACAGCAATAGATAATCTAATGCAGTGGATAAAAGTGTTTTTTATACAACATGAACAAAATGTGCTTTTTTTCAAATAGGTAGTCACTGGATATATATTTAAAGGGGATCTTGAAACTAACTAACTTAGTTCCATATAGTAAAGTCATTTGGCATATTCACCTGTAAAATTGATTCTCATCCTTCACACTTCAAACACTGGAACTTCAGCCTGCTCATAACTGCACTTGCTTTCTTAAATCTCTTCCCACTTCCTGGAAAATGATCCCAGAGGACAAGTGAATAATAAACGCCTCCTTGGTTCACAATAGTGAATCACCTACAGCAAGATTGACTCAGTGTAGCAGGAAATTATTGCAGTGTATTCCAAAACAGAAAATGACTACGTTGCACTTTCAGTTCTAATTTGTAATCATCTAGGACACCCCACTATAAGTTTTACACCACCATAAAAAAGTTCAGTCAGCCATTCTCTGGACCCAAACCTTCCTTGTCATCTCACTGCTGTCCACCTCTATACAGGACCCCTGACTCCCGATATCAGCTTCACCTCATCCCAGGAGGCAGCCCAGACAGACAGGAAAAGGAGAGAGACCCCAGGCTGCCATTCCTGCCTGAAGACCCACACAACAGCACTACCCCAGTTTCAGTGTGACATGGGAACGTTGAAAACTCTCCACATGGGCTGACCCAACCTCCAAATTCGCAGGACACTAAGAGTGGCTCCAGAAGCACAACTTCCAGGGCTCAAACCAGGCAAGTCTTGAGCTGCCTATAAAACACCAGCTGGTCAAGAGGAACTGTTAGGGTAACACCCTGCCACAGCTGTCTGCTAAGCAGGTGTCCGTGTCAACATTGTTTACAAGTGGTACTTACCAGCCTGCTGGGCACAGCCTCCTTCCTATGTTCCTATGTCCTCAGCAAAATGGTCTCAGCATCCAAGTCCCTGCCCTCCTAAGCAAGGGGACAACACACCAGACCCTACTCTCTCGTCTCAAAAATTAGGGCTCCACCGTGACTCTAACAGCCCAGGGCTGCTTCCCCTGGGGACGAGGGGTCCTGGACACTAAGAAGGGCACCAAAGAAAAGAGTGTGAGGACAGTCCAGTAATGCTCGAGGCCCCTTCAAGCAAGGATTGAGGGGTTGGCACAAGAGGGGAACAGCGGCCTGGCTGGGCATACGGACAGAAGGACCTCAGTGCGGCCCGGCACCCCTCACAGCCTCTCAACCCTCCTTGCTCCACTCTTCTCTTTGCACTTTCTGATTTACGGTACAATGTACTCATTTTCTACTGCCTATCGCTCCCCACTAGAGTGCAAATCCTGTGAGGGCAGGAGCTGTGCCTGCTAAGAAAACTGCTGAAGCACACGCCCCCCAGTCCGCACTGAATGGTTCCACAAGCCAGGCCCAGGAGGGCTCAGGGAGGGAAATGCCCATGTTTGAAACTTCTCCAAGGGTCACCGTCTTTAAGATAACCTCATGGGGACACCACCTGCTCTACAACCCTGCACAGCCACCCCATTTAAATACTCAACAGGAACACACATACATAAACCGAAAAGACCTGTGCAAGATGTTCAAGCTACATAGTCATGATTGCCAAAAATAGAAAACAATCAAATACCATCAATAGTAGAACAAAGGAGCAAATGTTGATACATTCAGAGAACAAAATATTGCTCTTAGCAGCAGAGTTGACTTGTTACAGGCTTCACAGTGAGCCAGACAAGCAAATGACCCTCAGAAGCAGAGGCCCGGCCCACAAGGGAGGCTCTTGTATGGCTGATATCGTCGGCTGGGTGGTAGGGATGCAGCTGTACAAGGTATTTAAAATACACTGAGCTGTATGTTACCTGAGCCTTTTATACTATGTATTCATGCTCTAAGACTTTTTTCTAAGTCATAGGATCTTGAAAACAATACATTATGTATTGCACCTAAATGCAATAATAACCAATTAGAAAATACATGGCAAGGCCTGGCATTGTGCCTCATGCCTATAATCCTAGCACTATGAGAGGCCAAGGCAGAAGGATCGTTTGAGCTCAGGAGTTTGAGACCAGCCGGAGCAAGAGTGAGACCACATCTCTACTACAAATAGAAAGAAATTATTTGGACAGCTAAAAATATATAGAAAAAATTAGCCAGGCATGGTGGCGCATGCCTGTAGTCCCAGCTACTCGGGAGGCTGAGGCAGAAGGATTGCTTGAGCCCAGAGTTTGAGGTTGCTGTGAGCTAGGCTGATGCCACTGGCAGCACAGTGAGACTCACTCTCAAAAAAAAAAAAAAAAATAATAATAATAATAATAAAAAAGAAAAAGAAAAAACATGGCAGAAAAACACATTGACCACAGCAATTTTCAAAATTATATAATAACCTAGGACAAAACCTATATGCAAGGTCGATTTTTATAAAACATTAAACTTTCCTGAATATCTATAACAGTATATTAAAAGTAAAAAAAAGTTCCCCAAAGGCACAGTCAGACTGTTTTCATGGAAAACAACCCCAAGTTGACTAAAAGCAAACACCTAATAGGAAAATACAGGAAAGACATGAAGTGGTGAAAACATAAGCCAACCATCCCATCCAGTGCTGAGCGCTGAGACAAATGCAAAAAAAAAAAAAAAAAAAAAAAAATCTCCTCTGCTGGCCTGGCAGGAATGTGAGTACTGAGGAACACAGCCCTGGGCCCCAGCTCCTGTCTTCTCCTCCCTGTGCTCCATCCCTGACCGGGTAATGGAGCTCCAAGACGCCAGCAGAAGCTGTGGGGTCCCTCAGTTCTCCCACTTTTCCTCTTGTCCTGACCAAGAAATGCTCTGTGACTGGGACAGGGGTCTTTCTTCCCCCTGCAGACTTCAACCTGAGCCTGGGCTTTGCACATTTCTGGGCACTAAAATTGTGTTCCGGTTGTACCCAACACGTGGAAGGAAACTGGCCACAACCCTGGCCACATTCCTTAAGCCTTCGCATATCTCCATACCCTGACCCATCGGCACAGGGTACCAAGGTAGAACACCCCTTTCTCTCAACGTCTGCCCAAGGGTGGGCTATGACGCTCAGTATGAACTTCACCAAATCACTGGTGTCTACTGCTTCTTTCTTAGAGTCCCAACAAGCCCCATTTGGGGATGGATTAGGGCACTCCCTTCTGGGAATTCCTCTGCTGCTGCTTTTAGAACCACCCAACCTCAGGTGCAGCCTCGGAACACAGGAGCCAAATATAATTCCACAAGTATATTTATCACAGACCACCTGGAATCAAAGCAAACCACTATAAACAACTTAAATGTCCCTTTGGGGGTACAAATTGGCCATCAGGGCAGGCTTCCTGGTGGCAGAGAGCTACCTCCTGCTGGGTCCTCCCAAGGCAGAAGGGAAACAAGCTCACTCTGGCGCCTGCTGCATCTGGACATTCAGCCTATCTTGCAGGCTTCGCCCTCAAACCTCATCCAACCCTCAGCACCCACCAAAGTCACACCTTCCCTTTAGGGGCAGGGTTGCAATGAGTAAATGACAAACGTTCAGTCCACAGTTCCCCACTAGAATGGAAGAAATAAGGACATGTCCAAGCACTCAGCACACAGCCATTGACCATCATCTAGACCCTGATGCAAACATATTTTTCACATTTTGAGGCAAATGGGGAAATCTGAACTGTGCTTACATGACAATAATAATGAATTTCTGGGGTTTTTGTGAATAGTTGTCTTTGAGGGATACAAAGTGTTATAGACTATGTAATGACTATTTAATGACATGGTCACCCTGGCCAAGCACAGACAGTTCTCAAAGATGATGACAGAAACATGGGCACCAGCACACTCTCTCCACTTTGTAGTACCTCTGCAACCTTCCATAGAGGTTTGAAAAATTATCTATGTTTACTTTTATCAACACAAAAAGGCGAGGACAGATCCTTGAGTAAAATAGCAAGGAACACAATGTGAATTCATTTATATGTTAAACTGGGTAATGTATAAACACATTACAACACACACATCTAGAACTTTAGCCACCAAAACAGTCACCAAAATGTGCCACCTTGACTATGATTTCACATGAGGGTTGACTTTCTATTTCATACCTTTCTGTGCCACATGAATTTTTAAATAAATCCTTGATTTTCATAATTGTGTAAAGCAATTAGGCAATTTCTTTTTCTAAACAAAGGAAAGAGAGTACCAAGCTCAACAAAATCTAGGGCGACCAGGGCTAAAGCCATCCACCTGAGGACAGGACCCACAGGCACCCACAGAAAAGAAACCCAGGTGGTGGCAAGAGTAAAGGACAACACATGGGCTCAGTATGGAGGCTCACACCTGTAATCCTACCACCCTGGGAAAAGCCAAGATGACAGGATCACTTTAGGTCAGGAGTTATAGACCAGCCTGAGTAAGAGTGAGATGGTGTCTCTACTAAAACTGGATAAATTATGGATGCATGGTGGCATGTGCTGGTCATCGCAGCTACTCGGAAGGCTGAGGCAAGAAGATCTCTTGAGTTTAGGATGTTGAGTTTGCCAGCTGGTATGATGCCACTGCACTCTAGCCTGGGGTATAGAGGAAGACTCTGCCTCAAAAAAATATATATATATACTTTGATAACAAGACACAGATATAGCACTTCATTATGGAGTCTTAAAATTCTCTGTAGCCCTTCTGAATACAGTCTGTGAACTGTGCAACAACTTAGAAGCCAAAATTAGTATCTGCAGATATAACCTCGAGCAGACTCAGGATTCCGCAGGAATCTCAGCCAGCCAGTAAATACTCAGTAAAGGCTGACTCTTTCAGGCCATAGACTATGTACCATGATATAGAATCAGGCTCGGCATAGTGGCTCACTATTGTAATCTCAGCACTTTGGCAGGCGGGAGGATCACTTGAGCCCAAGAGTTCAAGACCAGCCTGGGCAACACAGTAAGACCTCATCTCTACAAAACAATTTAAAACTTAGCTGAGTTTTGTAGCATGTGCCTATAGTCTTAGCTACTGGGGTGGCTGAGGTAGAAGCATAGCTTGAGCCCAGTGCTTGAGGTCCCAGTGAGCTAAGATTGTGCCATTTCACTCTACCCTGGGCAACAGAGTGGGATCCTGTCTCTTTAAAAAAAAAAAAGATACACACTCAATGGTAGTTTGTTGCAAAAGCCCCACAAGTAGAATTGTTTGATTAGAAGTGGCCTGGGGGTGAGGCTTCACCTAACTGCAACCTCAATTGTAACAATGACCCAGGGCCCCAGCATATCTGGCGCCATCACCAGATGCAAATCCAAACAATTGTTGCCAGTTCTCCAGGGCAATTTGAGAAATCTACTCCCTTAGAACAAAGGGCATAAATTTACATTTTAAATCAAACTATCAATTCCAGATATGAATTTTCTAATTGTTCTCCAGTGGAAAAAACTACAATTTTTAAATACAGGAATGAACGGCTCTTAAAAGCAGGTAAGGGTGTGAGGAAAGTCACCTACACAGCATCTAACAATTGTATTAATGCAAGTCAAACTGTGTCTCAGCATCAAAGGTGAAGTTTCCAATTGTCTTATCAGGAACTCTAGAGACCACTTTTTCACCTGCCAAATATTCTGGAGGCTGAGACAGAAGGATCCCTTGAGCCCAGGAGTTAGAAGTTGCTGTGAGCTAGGCTGATGCCACCGCACTCTAGCCAGGGCAACAAAGTAAGACCCTGTCTCAAAAGATAATTTTTAAAAGTATAAAATACAGTATAGGATGTGAGAAAAAGATGTCCTATTATCTTTTAAATTTTGTACCAGCTGTCCATATAACACTTCCATGAAAATGAGATGTTTTGGGAGCAATATTATTAATTCAGCTGTAATTTTTGACTTTTCATATGATGTGATTTCGCCCAATTCGGTCCCATGTGGAAAAATATTAATTTTGAATCATGAGAAGGCTGTTCTGAAAACAAGCATGTCCTCCTGGATGTCTGCACTGTGTAAACCTGAGTGGGATAAATTTACCACCCTCTTGAGGGCAGGGGTAACGTCCTTTCTTTCATGAGCAGGCAAAAGAAAGGCTACGCTGAATCACTGTCTCCAAGCTCGTCCCCAGAACTCATTTCTTCACAGTCTGAAGGACCCTCATTCCCTGGTGAATGATGCTGGGTTCATGCAGCTGTAGGCAAGCTCAGTAGTCTCCCATCGACATCAACTAGGCCTCATTATGGCATCGCTCAAAAACTTCATTGAGAGGACACATTTCCCTTGGTCTCCAGCTCTGGATACCAAAAGTTAGAAATATTTCCAAGAACTTGGGAAACAAACTGGCAGCCCAGGACATCTTTCATCTTTCAAGACCCAGGGACATGAACACTGAGCGGTAACTTACGCGGCCACTGTTCTCCCTTGAGACTGCTGACCCAAAGCACACGACCCCAGGACAGTCCAAGAGCACATCACAATTCACTGTGTCTTTCTCCCCACAAACACCAAGCAGAGCTTCAGCGGGGAGGGCCAAAGGAACAGCCCCCACAGTGGGCTACAGCTCAGCATCTCTCTGCAGATGCAACCCTGTAACAGGTTATGAATTAACTATTTGCCTCTCTTCCTCCTAGAAACCTTCGTGATTTCCACAAGTTCAACAACAGGATTTTCCCAGGGTGGATGGTGGGGAACAGAAAGAAAGAGGCCACCCTGCTTGGCCACAACAAGGGGTTCCTCTCTCTGGGCAGTCAGAAAAGTCCTCTTGAAAGCTGGAGACTCGAGTGTCAGGCCACACTCCCTCGCCCAAGGCCCTTGTGGCCCCAGCTCTAGAAGAACTTGGCCCACTATAGGGGAGTGACACCAAGCCTGTGATGTGCTGAGACGTGCTCTACAGCCATTGTGGAGAAACATTCCAAGAGGTGCCTCTAAGGACGGTCCCTGAGGAGCAGCTGTATCAGGAAGCCGAGGACCGTGTACAGGTCACAGCCATGCTGTCCATGAACAGAGTTACAGGTTGTCCTCTGCAGGCACTACCAGACGACCCTCTAAAGTTTCAATGACAGTTCTAGAACTCACCTAGAGGGTGTACATCCCACCCCCCCACCCCCCAGTGTCTGTATTGTAAGGAAGAGGCTGCATCCAGATTGTCACACACTGAGAAGGGGCTGTATCCCAGGCTGTCACATATAGGGAAAGGGACTCTATCCCTGGCGGTCACACACTGGGGGAGTCTCCACTGTCACTGTTTAATGGTAGGTTGGGCTTCAGGAAGGACAGCCCCACAGCATGGAAATTCATTCCCAAAATGACAATAGCAGAGGATAGTTCTCCAGTGTTTTGCTGCTGGAAGTAACGCGAAAACTTTTGCTGGGAGCCCCTTTGGTGTGCAGTACAGCCCGAGTTTCTCTGGATGGGCTTCCATGGGGTTGGCCCTGTGCTAGGCCTTCTGCCCCTCAGCACAATATATGAAGAGAAATACTCCATTTGAATTGTTGACCTTGAGCATTTGTCCATTTAATTCAATAAGCAAAATTTAAAGACAGAAGCCAAAGCTCAGCCGGCCTGGGGTAGGAACAGAGACTGCACCCTCCCATCTCTGCCTCCCCAGGGCAGGCTGGCCTGAGGCTGCACCACAGGGATCTGTGCAGAGACCTCAGGTTCTGTGTATGCTCTTCCTCCTCCTTTTCTTCCTCCTCTTCCTCTTCTTCCTCCTCCTTCTCCTCCTCTGTCCCCGTTACCGATCTCTCCACTCAGCCTGATGCCAAAGAAGCAAAAGGATGGGAGTCTCACTCCAGTAGTAGGAATTCCCAGCATCTTGTTAGCGTTGTGAATGGACTCAGTAACACACTACAGCTGAAGAGAGAGAAGCATTTGCATTTTTAAATGGCATGTTAGCTATTAATCACAAGGGATTAATGTTACTTTCACAAATGGCTAGAAAACATGGGCTTTATTTTAATTACAGTGTTTTCTGTAGATATCTTGTGAAGTATGAAAATATTGAATGTATGTGTGTTTTAGAAAGAGAAGACATAATATTTATACTCAATGCTGAGTGGAGAGATCGGTATTGGGGACAGAGGGGGAAAAGGAGGAGGAGGAAGAAGAGGAGGAGGAGGAAGAAAAGGAGGAAGAAGAACATACATAGAACCTGAGGTCTCTGCACAGATCCCTGTGGTGCAGCCTCAGGCCAGCCTACCCTGGGGAGGCAGAGATGGGAGGGTGCAGTCTCTGTTCCTACCTCGGGACAGCAGAGTTTTGGCTTTTGTCTTTAAATTTTGCTTATTGAATTAAATGGACAAATGCTCAAGGTCAACAATTCAAATGGAGTATTTCTCTTCATATATTGTGCTGAGGGGCAGAAGGCCTAGCACGGAGCCAACCCCATGGAAGCCATCAGGAGAAACTTGGAGAGAGCCCATGCTGCACCGCACACCAAAGGGGCACCCAGCAAAAGTTTTCGGGTTACTTTCAGCAGGGAAACACTGGAGAATTATCCCCTGCTATTGTCATTTTGGGAAAGAATTTCTATGCTGTGGGGCTGTCCTTCCTGAAGTCCAACCTACCATTAAACAGTGACAGTGGAGACTCCCCCAGTGTGTGACCACCTGGGACAGAGTCCCTCCCCCTATGTGTGACAGCCTGGGATGCAGCCTCTTCCTTACATTACAGACACTGGGGGCGGGGGGAGTGTACACCCCCTGGGTGAGCTCTAGAACTGTCATTGAAACTTTAGAGGGTCCTCAGGTAGTGCCCTGAGAGGACAACCTGTAACTGTGTTCATGGACACGATGGCTGTGACCTGTTCATTGTCCTTGGCTTCCAGATACAGCTAGTCCTCAGGGACCATTTTAGAGGCACCTCTTGGAATGTTTCTCCACAGTTGCTGTAGAGCACGTCTCAGCACGTCACAGGCTTGGTGTCACTCCCTGCAGTGGACCACGTTCTTCTAGAGCTGGGGCCACAGGGGCCTTGGGCGAGGGAGTGTGGCCTGGCACTCGAGTCTCCAGCTTCCAGAAGGACTTTTCTCACTGCCCAGAGAGAGAAACCCCTTGTTGTGGCCAAGCAGGGTGGCCTTTTTCTTTCTGTTCCCCGCCATCCACCCTGGGGAAATACTGTTGTGGAACTTGTGGAAATCATGAAGGTTTCTAGGAGGAAGAGAGGCAGACAGTTAATTTATAACCTGTTACATGGATGCATCTGCAGAGAGATGCTGAGCTGTAGCCCACTGTGCGGGCTGTTCCTTT
This sequence comes from Mirza zaza, assembly GCA_008750895.1. Taxonomy (NCBI): domain Eukaryota; kingdom Metazoa; phylum Chordata; class Mammalia; order Primates; family Cheirogaleidae; genus Mirza; species Mirza zaza. Next base: position 13,284 of record VSMD01052165.1, read on the forward strand.
GGCCCTGCCTGCTGAAGCTCTGCTTGGTGTTTGTGGGGAGAAAGACACAGTGAATTGTGATGTGCTCTTGGACTGTCCTGGGGTCGTGTGCTTTGGGTCAGCAGTCCCAAGGGAGAACAGTGGCTGCGTAAGTTACCGCTCAGTGTTCATGTCCCTGGGTCTTGAAAGACAAAAGATGTCCTGTGCTGCCAGTTTGTGTCCCTAGTTCTTGGAAATATTTCTAACTTTTGGTATCCAGAGCTGGAGACCAAGGGAAGTGTGTCCTCTCAATGAAGTTTTTGAGCGATGCCATAATGAGGCCTAGTTGATGTCGATGGGAGACTACTGAGCTTGCCTACAGCTGCATGAACCCAGCATCATTCACCAGGGAATGAGGGTCCTTCAGACTGTGAAGAAATGAGTTCTGGGGACGAGCTTGGAGACAGTGATTCAGCGTAGCCTTTCTTTTGCCTGCTCATGAAAGAAAGGACGTTACCCCTGCCCTCAAGAGGGTGGTAAATTTATCCCACTCAGGTTTACACAGTGCAGACATCCAGGAGGACATGCTTGTTTTCAGAACAGCCTTCTCATGATTCAAAATTAATGTTTTTCCACATGGGACTGAATTGGGCGAAATCACATCATATGAAAAATCAAAAATTACAGCCTAATTAATACAGTTCCCCTAAAATATCCAATTGTCATGGCAGTGTTATATGAACACCTGGTATAAAATTTAAAAGATAATAGGGCGTCTTTTACTCACATTCTGAGCTGTTTTTTAGCTGTTTACTTTTGGCATGTGAAAAAGTGGTCTCTAGAGTTCATGGTAAAACAACTGGAAACTTCAACTTCGATGCTGAGGCACAGCTGTGCTTGCATTAATTCAACTGTTAGATGCTGCCTACATGACTTCCCTCACACTCTTAACCTACTTTTAAGAGCTGTTCATTCCAGTATTTAAAACTTGTGTGTTTTTCAGCCTGGTGCGGTGGCTCACGCCTGTAATTCTAGCACTCCCGCAAGTCCCAGGCGGGCGAGGATCATTTAAGCTCAGGAGTTCGAGACCAGCCTGAACAACACCGAGACCCGGTCTCTACTAAAAATAGAAAGAAATTAATTGGCTTACTAAAATATATATATAGAAAAAATTAGCCGGGCATGGTGGCACATGCCTGTAGTCCCAGCTACTCTGGAGGCTGAGGCAGAAGGATCCCTTGAGTCCAGGAATTTGAGGTTGCTGTGAGCTAGGATGACACGACGGCACTCTAGCCTGGGCAACAGAGTGAGACTCTGTCTGAAAAAAAAAATAAAAAAATAAAAATATAAATTGTAGTTTTTTTTTAGGAGAACAGTTAGAAAATTCATATCTGGAATTGATAGCTTGATTTAAAATATAATTTTATGCCCTTTGTTCTAAGGGAGTAGATTTCTCAAGTTGCTCAGGGAGAACTGGTGACAATGTTTCAATTTGCATCTGGGGATGGCGACAGATAGGCTGGGGTGGTGGGTCATTGTCAGAATTTAATGTTGGGTTTAGGTGATACCTTACCCCCAGGCCATTTCTAGTCAAACAATGCTACTTCCTGGGGCATTTGCAATAAACTACCATTGAGTCCTGCCTCTTTTTTTTTTTTTTTTTTTTTTTTTTTCCTTTTTTAAGAGAGGAGATCTCCTGTTGTCCTGGCTAGAGTGCAGTGGCACAACCTTAGTTTACTGCAACCTCAAGAGCTGGGCTCAAGCAATGCCTCCACCGCAGCCACCTGAGTACCTGGGACTGCGGGCACATGCTACAACACTCAGCTAAGTATAAAACTGTTTTGTAGAGATGGGGTCTTCTGTGTTGCTTAGCCTTGTCTTGAGCTCTTGGGTTCAAATCATCCTCCCGCCTGCCAAAGTGCTGAGATTATGGGAGTCAGCCACTGTGCCCAGCCTGATTCTGTATCATGGTAGATAGCCTATGGCCTGAAAGAGTCAGCCTTTAGTAAGTTTTATTGACTGGTTGAGATTCCTGCTGAATTCTGAATCTGCTCAAGGTTATATCTGCAGATGCTAATTTCGGCTTATAAATTGTTGAACAGTTCACAGATTGTATTCAGAAGGGCTACATAGAATTTTAAGACTCCAGAATGCCTGTTGTAATGTCTTCTTATCAAAGTCTATTATTGTTTTATTTTATTATATTCTTGTTTCATTTTTTGAGGCAGGGTTTCTCTCTATCCTCTAGGCTAGAGCGCAGTGGCTTCATAGCAACTCCTTGCAACTCAAACTCCTGAGTTCAAGCAATCCTCTTGCTTCAGCCTCCGGAGTAGCTGGGACTACAGGCAGGTGCTACTATGTCTGGCTAAGTTTTCTATTTGTAGCAGAGACTGGGTCTCACTCTTTCTCAGGCTGGGTGCAACTCCTGAGCTCAAGGGATCCTCCTGCCTCAGCCTCCCAGAGTGCGAGGATTACAGGTGTGAGCCACTGCACCCTGCCCATCTGCTTGCCCCGACTCTTGCCACAGCCTTGGTGTCTTTTCTGTGGGTGCCTGTCGGGTCCTGTCCTCAGGTGGATGGCTTTAGCCCTGGTCGCCCTTGATGTTGTTGAGCTTGGTACTCTCTTTCCTTTGTCTAGAAAATGAAATAGTCTGATTGCTTTACACAATTATGAAAATCAAGGATTTATTTAAAAATTCATGTGGCACAGAAAGGTATGAAATAGAAAGTCAACCCTCATGTGAAATCATAGTCAAGGTGGCACATTTTGGTGACTGTTTTGGTGGCTAAAGTTCTAGACGCGTGTTTTAATGTGTTTATACATTACCCAGTTTAGCATATAAATGAACTCGCATTCTGTTCCTTGCTATTTTACTTAAGGACCTGTCCTCAGCTTTTTTGTTGAAAAATGTAAACATAGATGATTTTTCAAACGTCTATGGAAGGTTTCAGAGGTACTACAAAGTGGAGAGAGTGTGCTGGCGCCTGTGTTTCTGTCACCGTCTTTGAGAACTATCTGTGCTTGGCCAGAGTGACCATGTCATTAAGTAGTCATTACATAGTCTACAACAGTTTGTATCGCTCAAAGACAACTATTTACAAAAACCCCAGCAATTCATTATTATTGTCACGTAAGTAGAATTCAGATTTCCCCATTCGTCTCAAAATGTGAAAAGTTTGTTTGCACCAGGGTCTAGATGATGTTCAATGACTGCGTGGTGTTGTGCTTGGACATGTCCTCATTTCTTACATTCTAGTGGGGAACCGTTGACTGAACGTTTGTCATTTACTCATTGCAACCCTGCCCCTTAAGGGAAGGTGTGACTTTGGTGGGTGCTGAGGGTTGGATGAGGTTTGAGGGCGAAGCCCGCAAGATGGGCTGAATGTCCAGATGCAGCAGGTGCCAGAGTGAGCTTGTTTCCCTTGTGCCTTGGGAGGACCCAGCAGGAGGCAGCTCTCTGCCACCAGGAAGCCTGCCCTGATGGCCAACTTGTACCCTCCTGAACACTGAGAATAATGTCTTCTTTATAAGTCATCTTGCTTGTGCTGTTTTTTATAGGAGCCCAAAGGAACATTTAAGTTATGTATAATAATTTGCTTTGATTCTGGGAGGTCTGTGATAAATATACTTGTGGAATTGTGTTTGGCTCCTGTGTTCTGAGGCTGCACCTGAGGCTGGGGTAGCCCCAAAATCAGCAGCAGAGGAATTCCTAGCAGGAAGTGGCCTAATCCATCCCTAAATGGGGCTTGTTGGGACTTCAAAGAAAGAAGCAGTAGACACCAGGGATTTGGTGAAGTGGTTGGAGTGTCATAGCCCACCCCTGGGCAGACATTAGAAAAAGGGATGTTATACCTTGGTAGGCCCTGTTGATGGGTCAGGGTATGGAGATATGCGAAAGCTTAAGGAATGTGGCCAGGGCAGTGGCCAGTGTCCTTCCATTTGTTGGGTACAACCGGAACACGTTTCTAGTGCCCATGAATGTGCAAAGCCCAGGCTTAGTTTGAAGCCTGCAGGGGAAAGGGAGACAGCTGCCAGGTCACAGAGCATGTCTTTGTCAGGACAAGAGGAAAAGTGGGAGAACTGAGGAAACCCACAGCTTCTGCTAGGGTCTTGGAGTTGCGTTACCTGGTCAGGGATGGAGCCACAGGGAGGAGAGGACAGGAGCTGGGGCCCAGGGCCAGGGTTCCTCAGTGCTCACATTCCTGCCAGGCCAGCAGAGCAGGTTTTTCTTTGCATTTTGTCTCAGGTCTCAGCACTGGATGGGATGGTTGGCTTATGTTTTCACCACTTCGTGTCTTTATTTTCCTATTAGGTGTTTGCTTTTAGTGAACTTAGGGTTGTTTTCAAGAACAGGACTGACTGTGCCTTTGGGGAACATATTTTTACTCTTAATATACTGTTATAGATATTCAGGAAAGTTTAACATTTTATAAAAATAGACCTTGCATATAGGTTTCGTTCTAGGTTATTATATAATTTTGAAAATTGTTGTTGTTGATGTGTTATTTTTGCCATGTATTTTCTGTTTCTTTCTTTCTTTCTTT
>VSMD01052168.1:0-40663 GCA_008750895.1 Mirza zaza
ACAAAAAAAAAAAAAACAAAAAAAAAAAAAAAAAAAAAAAAAAAAAAAAAATTTAAAAGTTTGTAAAGTAAAAAGGTTATAGTAAGCTACAGTTAATTTATTATTGAAGGAAGAAAAATATTTTCTATAAATTTACTGTAAATTATTTTCTATAAATTTACCTAAATGTGTAGTGTTCATAAAGTCTACAGTAGTGTACAGTAATAGCCTAGGCCTTCATATTCACTCACCACTCACTCACTGACTCACCCAGAACAACTTCCAGTCCTGCAAGCTCCATTCATGGTAAGTGCCCTACACAGGTGTATTTTTTATCTTTCATACTGTATTTTTACTGTACCTTCTGGATATTTACATACACAAATCCTTACCATTGTGTTCCAATTGCCTACAGTATTCAGTGCAGTAACCTAGGAGCAATAGGTTGTACCACATAATCTAGATATGCAGTAGCCTATACCATCTAGGTTTGTGTAAGTGCACTCCATGATGTGTGCACAATGACGAAATTGCTTACCGATGCATTTCTCAGAATGTATCCCTGTTGACAAATGACCCATGACTAGATATCATCTTATAAAAAGTACATAAATCAGGACAAAGGGCCATATGCTTGTTCTTTCTAGTAGAAAGTTATCAAATACTCAAAAAAAAGTAGTTTTCATATCTGAGGAATTACTACTTAACTATAAATTTGAGGAACACCAACTTTCTATATTTTGTTTTTTAGTAGGAAATTTGCAAGGATGATGCAGTATAGTGAGTATCAATCACTACTGGGAAACAGTAAAGCAGCCATTAGGGTTTTAAAGGTAATTTCCATGCATTTAGGTGTAGAGGTGTGTGTGTGAGACAGAACCTTCAAACACACCCTTAGTAGTTAATATTTAAATGAAACTAAAAAATGTTATGTCATGGTCTTGATCTTTTGCAATATATAATAACACTTGTAGCCTGACTTGACTGAGGTGTGTGGAGTGCTTTACTGTCCTACACTGATGGGCACTGTGGGAATACAGCTATCATCTTGTTTCTGACCTACCAAAAAGGGTGAAGAACATCAGAATTTTATACTTTATTTAAAATTAATAAAATGAAAAACAGTTACAAGTAAATGACAATTCGGTACATTTAGTTGAATATTATTTATAAATTTACATATTCACAAGCTCATAGATCCATTCTTCACCACCATAAAACACTTTAGTCTATATAGTCAAAGTCTTCTGGAATTCCAAAATTTTTATCAATTTTATTTTCTTCAAGTCCAAATTTTCTTTTGGCCCAAGATTTTATTGCAAATATATTATCTATAAAGAAAATTGAGAAGTACTTTTGAGAATTAAAAACAAAATCATAAAACATTTCAAGTATAATTATCTTCCTTGTTCTATAGTTTCTTCTATTAACTTTCAGAAATATCAAAATAAAAAGAGTTTTCTGTATTTTCAGTTGTAATGGCAACTAATTATAGAAAAAAGATTATATTTTAAAACTATTTTGAATAAGTTAATAGACATCATATTTAAAAAATCAGTAAGTTGACTGTTGCTAAAGAATATCTGACTTAAGAACAGTATTTAATACAAAGACAGGGACAGGTTAACGGTATCTTTTCTGCATTTCCACAGCAGAGGCTGGGACTATTACCTCAGGAATTGGAATTGCTCCTGTTCCCAAAGGGAACACATTTTCTCCAGACCCTTCTTCCTTTCCCACAGAGAGTAATGGCTTCCAGACAATCAGGCCTGTGTGAGGGAGAGGGGTAGGGAGGAGGGAAAGGGCGTCTCCTCTCTTAAGACTAAGACAGGAACAGAAGTGTCCTCGACATCCCCTAGGGGGAATTAAAATGCATTTTACCACTGAAAAAGTGTTGTATCTACTTAAGGGAATTTATCCCAAGGAAATAAAACAAATGTGTACAAAGATTTTTGGTCAAGGATCTTCACGCCAGTGCAATAGCAGAAAAAAATAAAAGCAATCTGAATGTCTACTCGTCAGGGAAATGTGCCTATGCACAGGCTGTGGGGATGCAGGACAATGCCAATGTGCCACCAGGGGCTGCACTTGAGGGGTTGAAATGACAGGGTTTTTTCCCCTTAATTTCACCTCTTTCTTTTTTTTTCTAAGAATCTTACACTGTCACCCTGCGTAGAGTGCCATGGCATCATCATAACTGACAGCAACCTCAAACTCCTGGGCTCAAGCCATCCTCCTGTCTCAGCCTCTCTAGCAGCTTTGACTGCAGGTGGGTGCCACCAGACCTGGCTAATTTTCTATTTTTCCTAGGACAAGGTCTCACTATATTCTTCAGGCTGGTCTTGAACTCCCGACCTCAAGCGATCCTCCTGCTTCAGCCTCCAAAAATGCTAGAATTATAGGCGTGAGCCACCATACCCAGCTATCTAGATACAGTTTAAGAACTTTTTTAAGTAAAATGAAAGCAAACCTTAACTAATACCTTTATGATAACTTTTAGTTATAAGTTTTACTGATATTTTCTTTTTGTTTGTTGTAAAGACAAGTAGATTCTGAGGTATAATTTGCTTTATCTCTTATCTCCATCTTTTCATAACACATGTTTATGTTGGAAGGAGTAAGTTGTAACTTCAAATGGAAATATGGTTCTTAATAGCTGTTTCTGCTGCTCTAAAAATATCTCCTTTCCACATGATTTTTAAAGTTCCAGGTTCTTTCACAGCTCATAACATGGGGGGGAGGGGAGGAGTTGTTTCAACTGTTTTTCTAATCATAATTTTGGAAGTTTATCATCAACTGGAAAACATAAAAGGATATTTTTTTTATTTTTATTATTTTTATTTCGGCATATCATAAAAGGATTTTTTAAGAAAAAAAGAAGAGTATTTATGTGTCTAACATTGTACTGAAGGGCTTACAAACTATCTTATTTAATTCTCCTAAAATGTGAGGTAGATATTATTTATCCACATTAAACAGATGAGGAAGCAGGTTCAGAGAAGTTCAAGAGGTCATATAGCAAATTAGGAGCACAGCTTGGATTCCTTTCAAAGTCAAGTTCCTTCCACCACACACATGCTACCTGTTCCTACTGTTTGCTGAGCTTCTTTTTTGAGACCTACTGGGGGGAAATCACCTTGGACTTTGTCTTATTTTTCACCTAAAAATCTACTTGTTTCTGTTTTAGGACTCAAGTTTATATTTCTCAAACCTATACATTATCACTGCATTTATTATTTATTTATATTTTGTGGGACATATATTTCATTATTCTCTTTTCTTTAATGTTAGTTTGCTGTTTTTTTTTTTTTGAGACAGAGTCTCACTTTATTGCCCAGGCTACAGTGAGTGCCGTGGCGTCAGCCTAGCTCACAGCAACCTCAAACTCCTGGGCTCAAGTAATTCTGCTACCTCAGCCTCCCAAGCAACTGGGACTACAGGCATGCGCCACCATGCCCGGCTAATTTTTTTCTATATATATTAGTTGGCCAATTAATTTCTTTCCATTTATAGTAGAGATGGGGTCTCGCTCTTGCTCAGGCTGGTCTCGAACTCCTGAGCTCAAATGATCCGCCCACCTCGGCCTCCCAGAGAGCTAGGATTACAGGCGTGAGCCACCGCGCCCGGCCACTAGTTTGCTGTTTTTAACCTTCCTCTGTTCTTATCACTAAAACATTAAATTATTTAGGAAATAACTTTGTAATAAATAAGGTTGTAATTTTACAAAAAATTTTACAAAAAACTAAAGGCCAGTCATATTGATTTTATCAATCTACTTGATTCTAAAAGACTAGGAAAACAATGACTCATTTAAATGATTAAATTTTTTTGTGAAAAACACAGATGCCTGGAGAGGGAGTCAGGGAAACCTGACTCAAAACTCCATTCTTCCAGTGACTAATCATCTTTGAGTAAATGTAGTTACTTGAAGCTTTTTACATCTCTATGTCAACTTAACCTTATCCATATTCTCCCACAGAAACATAATAAGGATGAGTAAATACATGTGAAGGCACTATAGATTCTTAACCGGGTGGAAAAATTCAATTACCATTGTTTTGTAATTAAGTATTGGAAAAATATCAGTGTAATTTTCTAACAGGTTTTAACAATAATAATACTTGTATATAATTCACAGCAATCACTATTTATTAACTTTCTCCTAAACCTTAAGACACACAGATAATGTCTTATTAATTCCTGTTTCTATGGAGTATCTCTGGTGTTTATCAGAAGGTATATCCTTTGACAAATGGATTTCTGAGGCATTTACATGCAAGTAGGCTTGCAGAGAAGACATAATCATGTAGTGAGTGAGGGCTCAGACTCTGGAATCAGAAATGCTGGATTCTAATTCCTGGTCTGCTGCCTAGCACATGTGTGGCCTTGGACTCCTGAGAGCCTTAGCTTTAGCTTCATCTTTTATTTTTTGCTTTTTTTTTTTTGAGACAGAGTCTCACTTTGTTGCCCAGGCTAGAATGAGTGCCGTGGCGTCAGCCTAGCTCACAGCAACCTCAAACTCCTGGGCTCAAGCAATCCTTCTGCCTCCCGAGTAGCTGGGACTACAGGCATGTGCCACCATGCCCAGCTAATTTTTTCTATATATATTAGTTGGACAATTAATTTCTTTCTATTTATAGTAGAGACAGGGTCTTGCTCTTGCTCAGGGTGGTTTTGAACTCCTGACCTCGAGCAATCCGCCTGCCTTGGCCTCCCAGAGTGCCAGGATTATAGGCATGACCCATCGCGCCTGGCCAGATTCATCTTTTAAATTAGGGGGTAATAATCCTATTATTATCCTCACATATCATATCATTAATTCCTCACAAGAGTACTGTGGAGATCAAATGAGAATGCACCGCAGACACCAATTACAAAATAACTGGCATATAGTCGGCCCTCAACAAATGTTAACTATTATTATTAGCAAGAAGATAAATCTTTAGGATTTCATGAAATTCTTAAAGGTGTATCTTACATTAACATATATAAAAGTTAAGTCATTAGCCCAAGTGACTTATCTTGGGAAAAGCTGCACAATAGTTAATAGAAGCAATCATTGGTTTTACAAAAATATTTTATACTTTACAAAATGACTCATAATAAGATTATTAAAAAAACTGACCTGAAGCAACTGAAATGATTTAATATATAAAAACTTGACTAATGCATATTATTTTCAGAAATGCTCTTTCTTTTTTTTTAATAAAGCTAACACGAAGACATCTGAATTTTATATTACAGTAGGTGTGGAAGAAGTTTAACTGTAGTTTACCAGTGTTGTTATAATACATACCAGTCCATCTGTTAGCAGCTTCTTTGGCTACTTTATTTGCTTGACCTGAAAAAAATTATATATGTAAAACTTATACCTTTACATATTTACATATATAAAATTATCTTCAGTTACGTTCAGATTTATGTCTTTTTCATATGAACAAAATTTTAATAAAATTTATATATATAAGATGGCTATGAAAAAAAGTTCAAATAGTGACATAACACTGTATCTTATAAACCTGCTCAAATTCCCAAAAATTTTAGATAGGTACAGTTACATTAGTCATTAATAGAAAGTCAATATAAACAATTTCCCTTTCCTAAATGTTCATCATCAGTGTACTTGCTCCTTTAAAGACAACATAGAAGTTTAAATGAGATGTGTTTCTCAAACAACTTACCATAACAAAATACGATAAAACAACTTAAATTTAATGGTAAGAATTTTACTGTACATTATTTAACTATAATAAGCCTGACCTTAAAAAAAATTGTGGTAAGAAGGTAGCCCCACAGGAAGAAATATTTACTTTTTAGTTAATATTAATTAAAGGACAGGGTCTCACTCTTTCACTCAGGCTGAAGTACAGGGCGGAGAGTGATCGTAGTTCACTGTAGCCTCAAACTTAAGAGTTTAAGTGATTCTCCTGCCTCTGCCTACCAAAGTGCTGGGTTTACAGGCATGACACATAATGCTATTAAATGTATCTGTATGTACATTATGTCTTTCAAGTTAATCTATACAGCACATAACAATGCCATGATCAACTGGGCATAAATATTATTTATAATGATGGCCTTTTTGAAAATTGAAAGATAGTTTATGTACCACAGAATTCACCACATAACAGTATATAATTCAGTGTTTTTTATTATATTCAGAAGTTGTATACAACCATCACCACTATATAATTCAAGAACATTTTTTTCATCATTATTTTTTTCTTTCTGTTCCTTGGATTAGAAAATTTCAATTGAACTACCTTCAAGTTTATTGATTCTTTCTTCTGCCCACTCAAATCTGCTGTTAACCCCTCTGGTGAATTTTTCATTTCAGTTATTAAAGTTTCCAATTTTAGGATTTCTATTTGGTTCCTTTTTTTTTTTTTTTTTTTTGAGACAGAGTCTTGCTCTGTTGCCTGGGCTAGAGTGCTGTGCCATCAGCCTAGCTCACAGCAACCTCAAACTCCTGGGCTCAAGCAGTCCTACTGTCTCAGACTCCTGAGTAGCTGGGACTACAGGCACGTGCCACCATGTCCAGCTAATTTTTTCTATATATTTTTAGTTGGCCAATTAATTTATTTTCTATTTTTAGTAGAGACGGGGTCTTGCTCTTGCTCAGGCTGGTTTCAAACTCCTGACCTTGAGCGATCCGCCTGCCTTGGCCTCCCAGAGTGCTAGGATTACAGGTGTGAGCCACCGCACCAGGCCTATTTGGTTCCTTTTTAGTAATTTCTATCTCTTAATATTTTATATTTGGTAAAATAATATTCTTGGACCTTCTTTTAGTACTTTAGACATGGTGTCCTTTTGCTCTTTGAATATATTTAAATTAGCTGACTTAAAGTCTTTGTCTAGTAAGTCCAACATGTGGGCTTCCTCAGAAACAATTTCTAATGATTGTTTTTATTCCAGTGCGAGTCTTACTTTGTTTCTTTGCCATTATTAAGTAAAATCAGGTGGCTCAAGCCTGTAATCCTAGCTCTCTAGGAGGCCGAGGTGGGTGGATCGTTTGAGCTCAGGAGTTCGAGATCAGCCTGAGCAAGAGCGAGACCCCATCTCTACTATAAATAGAAAGAAATTAATTGGCCAACTAAAATATATATAGAAAAAATTAGCCGGGCATGGTGGCACATGCCTGTAGTCCCAGCTATTTGGGAGGCTGAGGCAGCAGGATTGCTTGAGCCCAGGAGTTTGAGGTTGCTGTGAGCTAGGCTGACGCCACGGCACTCACTCTAGCCTGGGCAATAAAGTGAAACTCTGTCTCAAAAAAAAAAAAAAAAAAAAAAAGTAAAATCAGAGTTATTTGAACACAAGCACTGTGATACTGTGACAGTCAATCTGATAACCCAGACAACTAATAAGTGATTAACAGGCAGTGTTTACAGCATGGACATGCTAGACAAAGGGATGATTCACATCCCAGGGAGGATGGGATCTTACAATTTTTGGTAGCAAAACTGGACAGTTAAAATAGTATAATATAGTAACCCTGGAAATCATATTCTTCCCCCTCCCTAGGGTTTTTGCTTGTAGTTGTTAGCATTTGTTTACTAATTTTTCTGAACTAATTCTGTAAAGTCTGTGTTCTTTGTGGTGTGTGGCCACTGAAGTCTCTACTCAGTGTAGTGCTCTGCTATTGATTAAACAGAGATTTCCTTAAACACATGGATTAAATCTCTTTGTGAAGAGGTTATCTTTGCCAAAGAGCTCAGCCAAGTCTTTGCTAAGGAGCTGTGTGTGTGTGTGTGTGTGTGTGTGTACACGTGCATGTGTGTTGGGGCATGCCTTCGACATTCATGTAGGCAGTTTATAATACTGCCTTTGTCTTTACTTCTTGCTTGCATAGAGCATCAAGGTCAGATAGATGTGGGAGCTTAGGGCCTTTTCAGGTCTTTACTGAGATTGTGAATAGCCCTACCATGTATGTAACCTTCTAGATTTCCAGGAATATATTGCTTTTAAAAGAACTTATGGACATCTCCTTCAGTTTCTCCTTTTAAACTTTTTGATTAATCTACTGTTTGCCTCAACTGTTACTCATCACTTAAGACAGCTGTGAAGTTAGAACTCTTGCTTGTAATTGCTTTAAAAAACATACTCCCTAGGGAGAAAATTATATTACTGGGCAACTCCAAGCCAGGTCAAAGACAATCCTTTCTATTGGTGTCTTTCAGGGAACCACCAGATATGTAAATAATGACACGTCTTTGGGATTGAGGCACTTAATGAGCTCCAGCTGCATTCTGCTCCCTCTGACAATAGGAATGCAGAGCTGTTATCTTTCAAGGTTAGTGCTCAGCTGCAGAATAGGGATGAGAATAAGGCAAGTTAAAAACACCACCAAAGCTCACTATTCTTACGGAGGGTTAGCAATTTTTCTTGAATAGGCTTCTGAAAACCTTTAATTCATTTGCAAAGTTCTGAAAAAGTTCATTGTAACAATTTTTGTGAGTTCTTATGTAAAGGCAAGTTTTCAGAAGTCCTTACTCTACCTTTTCATGGTTATCCTTGCATTTATTTCTAAGAAAATTTCTTAAGTACTCCTAAGATCACTTACTTTCAAATATTTTTATGGGAATTTAGTTTCTACTACTTGTTTTATCTGGTCTCATTTGAATAGTGGTCAGCATAGCTAAAATTAAAATTTATTTTTAAGTGAATTATTGCTTTTACGTTTCACTTCTTAGAAATTAGCAATTAATCTTGCTAATATTTGCTTAATGATATCAATAATTCAACTGCCATGGTGAAATATAAATATTTCTTATAGGCATTAGTAAGAAAAAAGAGATAATATATAGCCACGCCTATATGAACAAATGGTTATGGCTATTATCAGAAAATCCCAAATAAACCATGACAGACTTAGAGGTAACCTTGAGTGTTATAATATAGCTGCTATAGCCATGTTATTAACAACCAAATCCCATTAAAATCAATTTATGAAACCCATAATCCTTTAATCCAGTATAATCTGTTCTGCACTAACATGATAGCTGAAATCCTATGAAACCACTCATGATCAAAAAGCACATTTGAAAAACAATAATTTTATTAAAAAGGAGATTTGGGAGAGTAGAAGTTAAAGTCTAAAAAAATTCTCTCAATTTTGTGATTAGGAGATCACTGTCATCTACTACTTAAATATTTAAATTTCTTATTTATGTGGGTTTACAGTTTTCATCAAATTTGAAAAGCTGTCGCTTTTATTTCTTCAGATACTTTTCTGGCCCAGCAACCTTCACTCCCCGCAAACACACTCTACACATATATTAGGTTGCTTAAAGTCCTATAGCTCATGGATGCCATTTTCATATGTATTTTTTTTTTTTTTTTTGAGACAGAATCTCACTTTGTTGCCCAGGCTAGAGTGAGTGCCATGGCATCAGCCTAGCTCACAACAACCTCAAACTCCTGGGCTCAGGCAATCCTGCTGCCTCAGCCTCCCAAGTAGCTGGGACTACAGGCATGTGCTACCATGCCCGGCTAATTTTTTCTATATATTAGTTGGCCAATTAGTTTTCTATCTATTTATAGTAGAGACAGGGTCTTGCTCTTGCTCAGGCTGGTTTCGAACTCTTGACCTCGAGCCTCAGCCTCCCAGAGTGCTAGGATTACAGGCGTGAGCCACTGTGCCCGGCCCATTTTCATATTTTTTAAATTAGCTTTTTCTTTTATTTTGGATGGTTTCTATTGCTATGTCCTCAAATACACTAATTCTTTCTTCTGCAAAAGTAATCTTCTATTAATCCAACCTAGTGTATTTTTCATGCCAGACATCGTAGTTTTCATGTTGAAAGTTCAACTGGGGTCGTTTTTCTATCTTCCATGTTTCTACTTAACTTTTTGAACATGAGGAATTTTTTTTTTTTGAGACAGTCTCACTCTGTTGCCCGGGCAAGTGCCGTGGCGTCAGCCTAGCTCACAGCAACCTCAAACTCCTGGGCTCAAGCAATCCTCCTGCCTTAGCCTCCTGAGTAGCTAGACAGGGATGAACTATCACACCCAGTTAATTTTTTCTATTTTTAGTAGAGATGGGTCTTGCTATTGCTCAGGCTGGTCTTGAACTCTTGAGCTCAAACGATCCTCTCACCCACCTCCCAGTGTGGTTCTTGCCCAGCCTTGGGCAGTTTCCTCAAATGGCTGTACTGAATATTTGATGGGGACCCTCTGTATATATCCAGAGTTCTCTTTCTGTACAATTCCCTCCTCTCTAGTAAGTACACTTTCCTGTGAACTCTAGTCATGCTGATCTTCCTCTCAGTTTTATCTCAACTCAGGGAATATGTAGGACTCTGTCTGGTTTCTCTTTTATTATGCTGAGGCTAGGAAACTCTTTCAATAAAATAAACTGGAACATTAATAAGGCTCACTTCATCTGTTTCCTTTCTCTAAGAATCACTCTCCTTTGTTCTCTGATGTCAAATATTTTGAAAACCACTGTTTTTTTGTTTTTGTTATTGTTATTTAAATCCAGTCCCTGTTACTCCATCTGTGCTGCATTTGAATAAAGTTTTATGTTTGCTGTTCTGAATCTTAAAAGGAAAGGAACTAGACATCTCTCTATAAAAGTATGAATTGAAGTTAGTCTAAAAATTCTTTTTACCAGTATATAAACACTTTGACATTTTCCCTTATGACTTAAGTTTAGTGGCTTTCCATAGAAAACGACATTTTACCCTCACATCTAAAATCCATTTATGGAATAATGTAATTATTCTATTATCTATTATCTATAAAATATGTTAAGTTTTCTATAATTAAAGTACTCCATAAAAATAGATAATATTCTTCAATGGAGTAAAAATTATACAAAGCCAGGAAGGAAGGACTTTTACCTTCTTATTCCCAAGTTGAAAATTAATATATCTAATAGATTCACTATTACAAATTCTTTAGGATCCAATACAGACACATCTTTATGTGGCTGCATAAATAACTATTAAAAGATAATCCAGCTCTGATATTGATGAAGAATGATAGTCTAGTCTCTTTACTCCCTTAAAACCAGGAAAATTTATTTTTTCTTCTTACTCAGACTTCATATCTTGCATAATACTCATTCACATTGGCACCTTTTCCCTGAGTTGAGGTTCAGGAAATTAACATGGATAGAGAATTGAGTTGGGAAATAAGTTACCAAACTTTCAAATTCAAGGGTTAAGATGGAGAGCAGAATGCAGGCAACCAATATAAAATTTCAGTATAAAATTTTCAGTAACTTTGTAACTTTCTCCTCAACTGTGTTATTCCACTCTCCAGAGAGTTCATCATCCTTTGTGTATCCTGCAACTTTTTTCTTTTTTTTTTTTTTTGAGACAGGGTCTCATTCGGTTGTCTAGGCTAGAGTGCAGTGGCATTGTCATAGCTCACCATAGCAGCAACCAACTCCCGAACTCAAGTGATCCTCCTGCCTCAGCCTCCTGAGTAGTTGGGAACTATAGGGACATGCCACCATGCCCAAGTAATTTTTAAAAATTTTTTGTAGAGACGGGGCCTCGGTATTGGCCAGGCTTGTCTCAAACTCCTGGCCTCAAGTAATCCTCCCACTGTGGCTTTCCGAAATGCTAGGATTATAGGCGTGAGCCACAGCGCCTGGCCTTGAAACTTGACTTCAAGTTTGATTACTTTTCTAAGAGATGATGAATTTGCCAAAATTGCTGCTTGATTCAGATCTATAAGGAATGGCAATATCTTAACATTGCATACCTGGAATAAAAGTTTTCCTACTTTCTGAAACAGTCTGGCACAATTCTTTCTCCATGCTAATTTCCTGAACCTCAGTGTGATCTGCTGGCTTAGGATCACCATCAGTAGGTCAGAGTAGTTTAGTAAGCCTATATAAGAGTTTTAGTCATTTTTGAGTCAATAGAAGTTATCGAAATTATGAAGAGGATTGGGAAGACGCAACTAAAGGTGTTGTCAGTTAGAGTCACCTGCCCAAGGGAACAGCTGTGGCAGTACAATAGGGACCAGGGAGTGGGAAAGCTTAAGTCTTATTAGGTATGGCTAAGAGTTGTAGGTCCTAGACATAAAAGAGAATGAAATAGGTAAGCAAAGAGGTGGCACTCCAAGGAAAGAGTACAAGAATTACAAAAAACTGAAATCAGAAAGGAGGGCAAGTAACAGTAATAAATGAAGGATCAGATTTGGTTACTGTGGAAACTCAGATTGTTCATGAACTTCTAGAAGGTACAGGCACGCTGATCCTGAAAATAAATCACCTAAAAGTATTAAACCTGGATAAAAAAAACTGTCCTTGAGATTCTCCTTCATGAGAAGCTGCTGTAGACAAGGTATACAATGTTTGATACCCTCTTGACCAAGCAGTCTGTGCTTCCATCTGAAGATGAATTATGAGCAGGCCTAGCTTACTATTAATAGTAATAACCTCCTATCCTGTCTCCTGCTGCTGTATGTGCTTATGTCTATTAAGGGTCATCTGACATTTGTTAAAACTTTCAAACAGATGAAAATGATTAACTTTGTAGCAGTAGATATGGTTAGCACCTCTATAGGATGATGATAAATGAATCTGTGGACAGCATTAAAGAGCTAACATATCTCCCCAAATACTTAATTTACAGAGAAAGACTGGTTCAGGGAGTTCTTCTCCCTCTACCTCTCTTTGAAAATCACCCTGGGTAATCAGCTGACACAGGGCCACCACATAGCACCATCTAGGCTATGTACTGCATGTATGTGAAAAATGCTTCCTAGAGTTGCACAAAGCAGGTGTGTGTTTCTAAACTGAAATTTGACTTTAGATTTACACTAACTGAACTGATTAAGGTATTTTTTATTGTAAAGAATACCACCAAGGACTAGGACAGCTTAATTGCAGTCAAACTATTCTCAGGTTAATTTTAAAGTACCAAATAGTTTCAATTGCTCTCAAAGCCTTCTAGCACAAAGTATATTATCAGTTCTCTAAAAGTTTCACTTGGTAAAGTTCTCTAAATAAAATCTAGGCTGAGATAGAAAAATATGAAGAAAGTTATCTTCCTAAGCAATTAAATGCTGTGTTTTTATAATATATTCTTTAATCTCCTCAAATATTTAAATTTTTATCTTTATATAAATATTAATATATACAAATTATTCCAAATAAAGTTTTGGGGTCTCTGGTTTAAAAGTAGGGCAAAAAAATCATTGGTATATTTAAAAGGTAATTCAATGCACAGACTGATTTTGTGCAGCTTGCAAAATCTTCTGTGGTATCATTTTTCCCAGAAGATAATGGTGGATTTCTTTATAGAATCAAGGTTCTCAGGGCTAAATTAGCTCCTTTTCTGACTCCTCAGTTTCCTAAGCTTATATTTTATGTCTTTGGATCCTTCTATCCCATCCACCTTTCTTACTTTTGAAATGCTTGTAATTTTAAAGTTATCACTGTTCAATGTTTTAACATTAAGACTTCTTAATGGAAATATTAAGGCAATATTTTCCTATTATGTTACAAATACAAAGTGAGAGCGCCCAGAGCAGAACACTATTTTAACTGGCATTACTTTATCATATACATGGAGAATGGTTACCAGGCAACTAGAAGTATAAAGTCTTTTTCATTATCAAAGTTAAAGACCCTAAAGTTGTGGCATAAACTTACGTATTTCTTCTACAACTTGCGGGTCACATTCTTTGTATTTTTCTACTTCTGCCTTTAGCTGTTCCTTTTGGTCTCGAAGTGAAGAAAGTTCTTTTGCTAGCCTAGTTCGCTCTTCCTGCATTCAAAATAGGTTTATGTACAATTAAGACAAACAAAATCCCATATGTTATAAGGTAATACATTTTATAAACACTTTCATTTTATTTCTCATAAATAACGTATATGAGGCTTTTGACATTATTAAATATATACATATATATTCACAGTATAAAAACAAGTGAAATTCTTATCTTTCTCTGAAATCTCAAGCATCTTTTATATATACTAAATAATTAAATGTGAATTAGGTAGAATGAGAATGGAATGCTCATAAATAAATGACAGATTCTTGTTATGCCTGGATGAAGTCTAAAATGACCATGTCATCATATGTGAGGGAAAAAAATTATACTATTTTTTGGGTAGTTTTACAAGATTATATATGCAAGTAATATTTTAGGGCAACATCAATTATCCTTAAAAGTATTCTAGACAATCTGTCAAATTTTAAGGATTGATCTTTAGAAATATTTAAAGATATCAGAAATAACAGAATTGTATTAATTGTATGTGCCTCCCACCACTTTATTTTAAAGGTAAACCAGAATAAAGCTTTTAAATATAATATGATCCCATAAACACCATTTGAAATTTCTAGCTGTAGCTCTCATTAACAGGTAGAAGTTGCAGTACTATAGGTATTCAATTCATATTTGTGAAACCTTAGAAATGAGTCCAAACAAAAATCAAATGCTGGCACAGATATGGTACAGAATTATAGGATAAATCTCGGGCAAAACCAAGTTCAAGTTGTCTAAACAGGACCTGTCTAAATTTCCTTGCTACCTTGTATTTTCGTATTTGTATTTTTCAGCATTTGCCTTTAGCTGTTCCTATTCGTTCTAAAGTGAAGAAAGTTCCTTTGCTAACATTTGTAGAAGATAATACATATACAGAGCAACATGCTCTGAAGCAGCACGGTCCAACGTGACACTGCAATGGTAGAAATCTTCTACATCTGCACTCTCCACTGCAAGAGCCACAGGCCACATGTGGCTGTAGGGTACAGGAAATGTAGCTATTGTGACTGAGGAACTGAATTTAATAGTATAATAGTTAATTTTAATTTAAATGTAAACAGCTGCATATGGTTAGTGTACATCATATTAACACAGCTCAGGAGAAATTTAAAAATCACTAGAACATAACAAGATGGTCATTATTTGCCATCTACACCCAAATTATATGTGCTTCAAAAGGAAAACTGAAGCTGGGCGTGGTGGCTCATGCCTGTAGTTCCAGCTACTTAGGAGGCTGAGGCAAGAGGACCACTTGAGCCCAGGAGTTCGAGGACAGCCTAGGCAACACAGTGCGACCCTCATCTTTAAAAAGGAAATCAAAAGGAAAAAAAGCTGATGAAGACAAGTGGTGAACATCTGTGTGAGTATAATGATAGCTCTCCAGACACCATGAATTAAAGCTGTGGTATAGTTACTAGCACTGGGATCTTTGTCAAATTATTTAACCTTTTTGTGCCTCCAGTTCCTCAAATGTAAAATGGAGACAGAGCTACCTCCTTGATTGTTGGTAGGATTCAGTGAATATATACAATGAACTTAGAACAGTACTTGCCTGGTTCATAGCAAGCAGAATATACATGTTAGCTGTTTCTTTTTCTTCATCATCATCATCAACAGCAGCAGCAGCACCATCATCATTATGAATAATATCTAGTCGACAGGGGCTAGGTATTTCTGCAAAGTCCTGCCTGGTAAGCTCAGGATGAGCATAAGACCTCATCTTTCCCAGGAGCCTTTCTCAATGAACTACTACACTCTTCTGATATCTGTGGGCACCAACTAGGTTTGCTGGTAGACTTTTTCCCCCCTAGTCGCACTGGTTCCAGTGAACTAAGTAACAGTCAGTAGACTGGCTGACAACTTCTGGACACGCATATGTCACCATTAGTTGAAATGCTTCTACAAGTTATTGCCACTTAAAGAAAAGAGAAAATCAAATAAAGAAGTGGTAATTGCTACTGTCAACTGAAGAAGAAATTTAACAGCTTCATGTTATACCCACAATTTACCTTTCCTTGAATATTCTTCAAAAATTACCACTCTTCAATTCCTATATGTGAGTGTGTTGACTATTCACATGAAAAAATATATGTGAAGTAACTTTAAAAGCATAAAGCCACCGTAAATCTGTAATGTATTCCTTCTGCAATGTGATAGGTTTTCTAGTTGATTTCTTTCACAATCAGGTGATACAAATAGAAACCTAGATGGACTGCTTAGTGGTTCACATTAATCTTCAGTATTTTTTAAAGTCATAAATCCATAGCTGAAATAATGATGAAACTAGAAAGTGATGTGATTTTTTTGAAATGTCAAACCTAATACTTTAGAAACATTACACTTTTTAAAATAGGTCAATATTTATTTAAATAACTTAAAAATATTACAAGGCCACGAGGATACTATGTTGATGGTTTTCAGTTTGTCCTGTGCCAAAATTTAAAAAAAAAAGACTGTGTAAACATTTAGGGCCGGGTGCGGTGGCTCACGCCTGTAATCCTAACACTTTGGGAGGCCGAGGGGGGGGGATTGCTCAAGGTCAGGAGTTTGAAACCAATCTGAGCAAGGGCGAGACCCCATTTCTACTAAAAATAGAAATAAATTAACTGGCCAACTAATATATATAGAAAAAATTAGCCGGGCATGGTGGCACATGCCTGTAGTCCCAGCTACTCGGGAGGCTGAGGCAGCAGGATTGCTTGAGCTCAGGAGTTTGAGGTTGCTGTGAGCTAGGCTGACGCCACAGCACTCACTCTAGCCTGGGCAACAAAGTGAGACTCTGTCTCAAAAAAAAAAAAAAAAAAATTTGTGTAAACATTTATATAGGCTTACCACGTACCACCAGGTCTTCTTCTAAGTGCTTTGCAAATATTAACTAGTTTAATCCGCACGGTAACCCTATTAAGTAAATTTTATTATTCTTCATTTTACAACTGAGAAAACTGAAAACAGAATTTAGGAGACTTTCAAACCCAGGCAGTCTGGCTCCAGGGTGTATGCTTCTGTGCTATTGTGCCATATGCAATAATAACAACAACAATAACAAAAACAATAAAACTAGCTTCACAATTAGTGACCTCTACCATGTTCATGTCCTTTACTATGATCCTTTTTTCTTCTGGTAGGAATGGCACCTTCCTCATAGGAAGCCCTGTGTCCTTACTTTTTTGTTTAGAATTGCCATTGTTAATGAATCTATAGACACAAACTTACCGTCTCTTGTCGACCAATTTTAGCTTTTTCAATGCTTTTCTGTAGGTTTGCATGCTTTTGGCTTCCCTCAGACAACTAGAGAATCAAAAACAAATAAAATGGCTTGCTAAGATAAACTGTCTTGACATGTAGTTTATGAAGACAAAATGAAACTTGTCTTTGGTCTAGGTCAATGTCACAATAAAGTCAAAGACTACACTGGGAAGTGATTTCTCTAATTTGAAGAAAACCAAGGACCATAAAATCATTAGGGTAGACTGAAAAAACAGATTTAAAAAAATATTTTCTTATTTCATGCATAAAAATGAATAACATGCTTTCAATCTTTTCTACATAGTCTGTATTTATCAGGTTCCCACTCTGCCCCAAATAACTTGAGGTCTATTATTTAGTTAGAAATTGAATTTGAAAATTAAAAAAAAATTATCTTATATAAATTCTCTCTTTCAATTTGTTTCACTTCTTACTAAAGTCTTTTCAAAATACCCTAGACTATTTCTTGTAGACTTGTAGTATTTGTGACCTGTTTACTGTGAATAATGAATGTATCACTTATTATTCTTAAATAAAGTACTTTATGAGCAATTGCATATTTTACATACTATGTTCTTAAAGAAGAAAAAAATCTGTTGCCTGTTGCTGATTTTAGGTATGTTTTAAATATTTGAAAAGTGATGAGTTTAAACATTTTACTCGGCTTAGAAAGTGGATACGTTATATGTGGAAATGGATTAAATAACACCAGCATAGAGAGACTGGAGATATGGAATATTCATTAGCATGTGGCTGGGCCCACACCAAAAAAGCACTGGTTAATTTCAGAACATTGCTTCCCAGTCTCCATTTTATTAATCTCACCTGGGTCCATGACTAAATAAATACAGGAAATTCCCAATACTAAATTCTTTACCACATCTTTTGCTACAAACTAATGAGAAATTTCAGACTTATTTGATTGAGGGCCTTCTTAAAATATATTTCACTCCTCCCTCCCTCAAGTTATAAACATTTAGAAAATAATTAATAATTGGATGAATTTTTGTTGGCTGATATAAAAAAACTTTACAATATGATCTAGTTATAAGTAGAGAGTGAATAATATTTAGATGCCCTTTTATGCTTAAAATTCAGAAATACTATCTTCAAAAAGTTGGCAGCCCTACCCTGGTTTTGGGAAATCTTTCACTTCTCATTATGAATACGGGAACATTGTAAGCTTTCCTTTAATAGTTCTCTAGTCACTGATTCTAATCCATAGCATGAACAAAATCTGTTAGTAATGTCAAGCAGATATCACCACAAACCAGTTATACCTCTTCTTGAGAGTAATTATCTTCCTAAGTTAAAAAAAAAAAAAGCTGCTGTAGATTTAAGAGCCAAAATAAACTTTAAGACCCTAAATTTAGCAAGGAGATCTAGTTCTTTATGACAAGGGCTTCCATTTATAAAATAAAAACATTAAAAAAGTTCGTATTTTACCCTGAAGGCCCACCTAAAATAATTTAAAAATGTATATACATTTAAATTCAAGAGTAGAGGATTTTTCCAATTAAAACACACACACAGATATATTAGCATTAACATTTTTCCATTAAAATGTCTTAAAAATAATCAGATAGGTAGATATTCAAAAATTTATATAAAATAAGCCAATAAAGGACATATAGCCTTAATTATGTTACTGAAGTAGCAGTTACTCTATGTCAGTTTGTAATTATTTACAACTTAAAAGCATTTGAAAGAGAGCTAATACATAAATTCCTTAACTCTGAAAATAATCTTACACATTTTAAATGTGGAGCACTAAATTCAGGATTTGTCATTTTAAGTATCTTCATAATGGAGAGAGGCACAATCTAAATGATGTTATCAAAGGAAAAGCTTCTGCTAATTATCCTAAATACTGAAACAATTTGGTTCAACTCAACAGTGAAGGATTCTTGGCTCACTGCTTAGTTCTTAAAATCTCAACCACTGGGAATGATGAAAGCAACTCCAGTGAAGCTGCCCCAGCTATCAGTTTTTTATCTGCACAACTATTAGAAGCACTGCTGCTGTAGTTTCTAACATGCACCTTGGAAGTAAACCAAACTCAGGCAGGCCCTCAAGTGATAAAAGCCAAAATTTTTAGCCACTGTGTACATATTATCTGAACCAGTAGTTCTCAAACTTTAGCATGTATCAGAATAACCCAAAGGGCTCCCTCTGAATAGCAGGTCTGGGGTGGGGCCCAGGAATTTGCATTTCTAATATGTTCCCAGGTGATGCGTGTGATGCAGGTACTGCTGTTTGGGAGACACCACACTTTTGAGAACTACTGATTCCAACAAAAACCTGTTTTCTTGCAGTAACAAACCCAACTAAAATATATAGGTTATTAATATATGGAAAAATATTATCTGGTTCATAAGCAAAAATTAATTACTGCTAAATATTATAGCCTGAACTAGAAACAAAGTATCTTAATATTTGTCTTTAAAAGAAATACAAAAGTCCACATTTATAAAAATAGAAAAAGGGGTGATACACTGTATTTATAAAAGGTATTCACCATAGGCCGGGTGTGGTGGCTCACGCCTGTAATCCTAGCACTCTGAGAGGCCGAGGCAGGAGGATTGCTCAAGGTCAGGAGTTCGAAACTAGCCTGAGCAAGAGCGAGACCCTGTCTCTACTATAAATAGAAAAATTAATTGGCCAACTAATATATATAGAAAAAATTAGCCAGGCATGGTGGTGCATGCCTGTAGTCCCAGCTACTCGGGAGGCTGAGGCAGTAGGATCGCTTGAGCCCAGGAGTTTGAGGTTGCTGTGAGCTCGGCTGATGACATGGCACTCACTTTAGCCTGGGTAACAAAGTGAGACTCTGTCTCAAAAAAAAAGGTATTCACCATAGGATTCCTTTAAAGAGCAAACTTTTTTGGCACATTTCTATAATGTAAAACCAGAACCAACTATATACTATAACAAATCCACTTCTAAATTTCACTAAAGCAAATAATAATTTTTAAAAACCCAATAACTCAGAACAAAACTGCAGCTGCAACAATAAAAACTACTTATAATTTGTAAAAACAGTATTTCATCTTTAGATTTAAGGATCTGACACAAGGCTTCTCTTTAAATGCATTCCAGGCCACCTATACAGACACGCAGGGTTGAGAAACATAATGCCAATGTTTTCCAAAGGGCTAATTCACTGCCTGGAGGAATTGCCTATTCATAAGAAACAGAAAGATTGATTCAAGCTAGCTGCACTGGAATTCTGATTTGTTCTTTTTTAGAAATAAAGTTCAAACCATTAAAGGAGGAATATAGAGGTTTTCCTAAGTGGGAAAGATCGCCAAGGAACAGGGAATGAGGAAGAGATAACATCAAGAGCAACCAGCTAAGCCTATTACTTTATCAAAATTCATGTACTGTGCTGTGGAAAAATCAGTTTTATATTTTTTGTGTATGCTTAAAAAAGAAAAAAAAAACAGAGCTAGTATAATTTACTTTAAAATTTTTAATAAAGGTGATACTCCATTTAAGAATTGCTCATAAGGAACCAGTGAATACCCAAAAGTTATTTTTACATATAAAGATGGAAGCAATGTAATTATTTTGTCTCAACAACAGAGAAATGTTTAGTATTTCATGGTATGGATGTGTCATAATTATTCAGCCAAAGAAAATGTTTTCAGAGAATTTTTAATGTCGCTGAAAAATTCTCACAGAATAAAATTTAGTTTTTAAAAAGCTCGAAATAAAACTGCAATACACTGAAAGCCAATAAGGCAATCTATGACCAAAACAAACAAACACCACTGCAAGAAAATGCACAAAATTTAAGTAATGGTTATCTCTGTGTTGTGCAACAAACTTTTAAGTTTTCTATATAATGAGCATATATAACTATTTTTTAAATTCTTTTCCTGTTAAAAGTAATATAAGAATATATTCTCAAAAGATTAAAATATGAACACATTCTTGTTTTATTTTATTTATTTATTTACTTATTTTTTTTGAGACAGTCTCACTTTGTTGCCAAGGCTAGATTGAGTGCCATGGCGTCAGCCTAGCTCACAGCAACCTCAAACTCCTGGGCTCAAGCAATCCTGCTGCCTCAGCCTCCCAAGTAGCTGGGACTACAGGCATGTGCCACCATGCCCGGCTAATTTTTTCTATATATATATTAGTTGGCCAATTAATTTTTTTCTATTTATGGTAGAGATGGGGTCTCGCTCTTGCTCAGGCTGGTCTCGAACTCCTGAGCTCAAATGATCTGCCCACCTCGGCCTCCCAGAGAGCTAGGATTACAGGCTTGAGCCACCGCGCCCGGCCCCCATTCTTGTTTTAAAAGACTCAAACAGGCCTGTAATCCCAGTGTTGGGAGGCCAAGGCAGGAGGATCGCTTGAGCCCAGGAGTTCAAGGCTGCAGTGAGTTAACAGCGTGGGCAATGGAGCAAGACCTTGTCTCAAAAAATAAAAAAACTCAAACAATGCGGGAGTATTTAAGTAAAATCCCCTTTTGCCTCTCTACTTCTGTGCCATCCTCACAGCCCCTCCCTAGAGGTGACCCCTGTAAAGCCTAGTGTGTATCCTTGTTGTCCTATTTCCTTGTTTTGCACTCAGATATAGATCAACAGACATAACATTTCAAAGGGAATGCTTTTTATCCTTTATTCTTATTCTTGCCACTTGCTATTTTCACAGAAATTTCCATGTCTGCATATACAGGTAGGCCTACTTCATTCTTTATTTCTTCTTTTATTCTGCCTTATTTAAAAAAAACAAACAAAAAACTTCATCTATATTTGAATGCAAAGCAAGGAAACTTTTAATGTTATCTTTCAATGTACAAGTTTTAATTTCTTATGCAAACATATCAATCTTTTCCTTTATGGCTTCTAGGTTCTACATCTTGCTTAGAAAAGTTTCTCTCATCCTAATCTTATACAAATTCTTTCTCTTACTTATAGAATACTCTTTTGCTTTTTAAAAGACCTGTGGCTTATTTTGGAGATGGTATGAGACAGGGCTCTGACTTTAATTTACTGCAATGGATATCCAGTATCCCTACAATCCACAGAATAGTTTGTCCTTTCTCCACTGAATTGATAAGGATATATAGCATCTTCATCATAAAGTAAGCAAATATACCTGGGCCTGCTATGGCTTTCCTAAACTGCTCCACTTATCTATTTCTATACCAACACCAAGTGTTAAATACTATAGCATTACATTTGTTTTGATATCTGATAGGTAAAATCCCACTTCATCATTTTTCCTTTTTAATATTTTTTTGGTCTGTTTGTGTAGTTTCTTTACCACACAAACTTCAGAATCGTCCATAAAAATCTAGGAGGATTTTGGTTACCATTACATCAACTATATAGACAGTAACTGACATTTTTATAATTGAGTTTTTTTATTCATGAGTATGTTGCTCCATTAACTTAGGAGTTCTTTCATGTATTTCAGTAGATTTTTGTAGTTTTTCTCATGTATGTCTTGCCCATTTCTTATTAGGGTTTTGGTGCTTCTGAGGTATAGGCAATGGCCCCAGGACTAAGTTTATCACTGTATGAAATGCTCTTTGCCACAGTGGTTGATTTCAAGTATTACTGAATCAGAATAAAGTCAAAAGTCTTCTGTTCAGTGGTTGTGGGAAACAATTTTCCTTGCCCTCTGGATTCTACACTATATAGCCACAAGGAAGCAAACAGCTCAAATTACTGCTGGTAGCCATTTTGTAACCCAGAAGAAAGACAACCCAAGGACATAGCATCATGTAAAAGACAAAATCAAGAGAATTGGAGTTGGAGTCTTGACTAAATGATGCCCAAAGCATGCTCTACTTTTGAAAAATTTTCATTCAAATGAAACATTAGGCCAGGTATGGTGGTTCACACCTGTAATCTCAGTACTTTGGGAGGCTGAGGTGGGAAGATCGCTTGAGCCCAGTAGTTCACAAGGGTGCAGAGAGCTATGATTGTGCCATTGCACCCTAGTCTGGGTGACAGAATGAGACACTGTCTCTAAAAAAATAAATAAATAAGCCATTAAATCAATTTCCCCTCTACTATCTAAGCAAAGTAAACTTGAGTTTTCTGCAATTACCGCAGTAAATACTTTAACTGTTATAATAGATAATGCTTTAACAATAATCTTTTTCATATAGTGTAGGCCAGCTATGAAAGCTGTGAAAAATTTTGGGAGACATCAAATTTAAAACATTCTTATTCTTCTATTTTGGGATATAGAACTAAGTCTCCAAGGATAAGAATGAGTGTAGTACTTTAGTAATACATGCCCGGAAAGCTCTTCATTAAATAAGCATTTATGAGGTATCCATTACATATACAGTTACAGCATTGTTGACTCAAATGTTTTCACTAGTTAATATAGTTGAGTAATGAATAACTCAAGATAGTGCTTGCATGTAATAAGTACTGTATGTTTGTTGAATATCTTTGTTCCCTTTTTGTTTTTGTTGTTGAGACAGAGTATTGCTCTGTCATCCTGGGTAGAGTGTATTGTTGTCACTGTAGCGCACTGCAACTTCTAATTCCTGGACTCAAGAGATCCTAGACAGGTTCCACAACGCCTGGCTAATTTTTCTATTTTTAGTAGAGATGGTGTCTCACTCTTGCTTAGGCTGGTCTTGAATGCCTGAGCTCAAGCAATCCTCCTGCCTTGGCCTCCCAGAGTGCTAGGATTATAGGCCTGGCCTGTTTGTTGAATATCTTTGAATTAAGTTATTTTTCCTGACCGGGCCTGGTGGCTCATGCCTGTAATCTTAGCACTCTGGGAGGCCGAGGTGGGCCGATAGTTTGAGCTCAGGAGTTCAAGACCAGCCTGAGCAAGAGCGAGACCCCATCTCTACTATAAATAGAAGGAAATTAATTGGCCAACTGAAAATATATAGAAAAAAATCATCCAGGCCTGGTGGTGCATGCCTGTAGTCCCAGCTACTCGAGAGGCTGAAGCAGAAGGATCGCTTGAGCCCAGCAGTTTGAGATTGCTAATAAGCTAGGCTGATGCCACAGCACTCTAGCCTGGGCAACGGAGTGAGACTTTGCCTCAAAAAAAAAAAAAGTTATTTTTACTTAATCCATAAGACACTACTCACTAAAAGAAAACACTCTCTAAAGCTAGTTAAAAATATAGCATATTAATATTCCACTTAACCAGAAGATCAAATTTCCAACAATTCAATACTGAGGAACACATTAAGAACCTGGAAACAAGAAAAGTAATCCAGAAATCCTAAATAATGAATATAGAAAAAGTGTGAAAATCTCATCAAGAAAGTGACATGAAAGGAAAGTGAAGCCACTTAATAATGCATGCTTGAGACATACACATAAAATAACACCTGCTGAAGATGAAATCATAATTAAGAATTACAGTATGAAGAAATTATCAGTTCACAAGTGTCAGTTAACTGTTCACAACAAACAACAGATTAGTAGTCTCTCAACCAGATATATTAGCAATAAGATTTAATAAGATTAAAGTAATAAAAATAGAAGTAGAAACTAAAAAAAAAATACAAGAAGGAAAAAGCAGGCAGATTTTAAAATGAACTAATTCTAACTTCTAGGAAGAGATAAAAAAATATTAAAAAGTAGTTAAAAGATATGGAAGATGCAACAGAAGCCTAACAGTGAGTGTCAGGACAATGAACTTAGAAGTTTTGACTATAGTCAGACAAAACCTTATTTAGAATCCAGTTAGAAACCATTCAGATATTTTGAAAGTTAAAGACATG
Source organism: Mirza zaza (assembly GCA_008750895.1). Taxonomy (NCBI): domain Eukaryota; kingdom Metazoa; phylum Chordata; class Mammalia; order Primates; family Cheirogaleidae; genus Mirza; species Mirza zaza. The sequence continues at coordinate 24,680 of VSMD01052168.1, forward strand.
TAATAATCTAACTGATGCAGTGAAGGAAGTTAGATTTAAGCTTATAAGGATTATAGACTCTTTGGGCATGAGAAATGGGTTCTAATATGACAAATCCAAAGATGAGGGCTAAGTAGCTGAAGCTACTAATTGTCCATCAATATCCATTCTTTCTTAGTAACAGGATTCCAGACAAAAGGCCTAGCTAAAAAAACAAAAACAAAAACCCCTGTATTTCTATACTTCAAATCAGGTACAGCCACATGATTAAGTTTTGTCCAATGAGATGGACTCAGATATTGTTGGAAATGGATGTTCCCTTTGCCCTTCCCTTCCTCCTTTCTGCTACCTGTTAATATGGACATGATGGCTGGAGCTTCACATTAGATAATGAGACAATATCTAACGGGAGCTCGAGTTCCCACTGACTAGCCTCACCCAGATGATCCATCTCCAGCCTTCTTTTATATGAGAGGGAACTAAATTTTTACATGTTTAAGCCACTGATGTTTTGGGTTCTGTATAAAGACAAACCTAATTCTGACATAGTGACCAATGCCCATGTATGGAGTCCCTGTTATTGTGAAAATAAACAGGAGTCACTGTGTCTGTCAGAGCAGTGCGTAAGAACACATCTTAGGCCGGACACAGTGTCTCACGCCTGTGATCCTAGCCCTCTGGGAGGCCAAGGCAGGTGGATCGCTCAAGGTCAGGAGTTTGAAACCAGCCTGAGCAAGAGTGAGACCCCATCTCTACTAAAAATAGAAAGAAATGAATTGGACAACTAAAAATATATAGAAAAAATTAGCTGGGCATGGTGGCACATGCCTGTAGTCCCAGCTAATTGGGAGGCTGAGGCAGAGGATTGCTTAAGCACAAGAATTTGAGGTAGCTGTGAGCTAGGCTGATGCCACGGCACTCTAGGCAGGGAACAGAGTAAGACTCTGTTTCAAAAAAAAAAACACAAAAAACAAAAAACACATCCTAGATAGGGAATCACTGTTAAGAAACCCAAAACCCATCTAAGACGGTAAACCCAAAATCTACTTGGAAGGGCAACCCTAATATTACTTAGAATGACAAAATTGTTTAATAAGTAAATTTTTTAATCAAGAGGAGATTTAGAATTAAGTATAAAGATGTACAGACTTATAATACTAATGTTTTTGTGGTATTAATTTATATATATTTTGTATTGTACTCATGAATAAAACCATAAAGGCAACTTAATACTTGTCCCCAACTACTATTTAAAATCAGCTCAGTGAGGGAAATACTTCCCATGCTACTGGATGAAGAGTTGGAAGTCCCATGACTTCTTTGATCACTCTTAGTTGATCAAGATCTACCATTACTATAAGTTGTCAAGTCTAGCCTTGATTCAGAAATTTTAATGTCTAACATAGTAACTGACACTTCAAATCTTGGTTTAAAGACAAACTAGCCAGGTGTGGTGGAGCATGCCTGCAGTCCTAGCTACTCAGGAGGCCGAGGCAGGAGGATTGCTTCAGCCCAGGAGTTCAAGTCTGTATTACACTATGACTGGGCTTGTGAATAGCCACTGCACTCCAGCCTGGGTAACAGAGCAAGGCCTGTTTCTTAAAAAAAAAAAAAAAAAAGGGCAGTGGTGGGGGCAGGGGGAAGACTTCTTTCCCTTTCAGCAACAGCTGACTGTAGATGGATCTTCTGCTAGGGAGGGCACACAGTTCTTTTCTCTTTCCTGGTCTAGAGTTTCTGTTCTTCCTTTCAGTCCACTGACTGCAATTTGTTTCCTGTCCCTCACCCTCACCAAGACCTGGAGTAGGGGAAAGAGAAGAGGTAAAAATGATAGGAAATATACTTAACAGGTACTCTAGTTAAGATGCCTCAGTGTTCTCCAGGTGAACATCAACAGATGTTCAAGCTGAACCTTTTATGGTTACAGTTCTGGGTTCTTTGCAGGCTTCCCCATGGGGTCTCCTCTATTGCAATCCTTGTGATGCAGAAGACACATTCTATTCTTCTGGCTCCTACACAACATTCCACTTCTCATTATCCCCCTTTCCTAGCTTGTCCCGCAAACCCCTTCCAGTCTGGTTTTTCAGAGGTTCATGCCACACAGAATCTGTTAGGTTTCAATGCCCTTCTCTGGGACAGAATTTAACAGAGCTCCAGGTTGGCTCTTGTTCTCTCACTTTTGAATGTGGCACACATGTAGTCCATGGGAACACTTATATACTCAACAAACTCCAGGACTGCTGGCCAAGACCTTACTTTTATATATGATAACAATTGATAGAACCTACCAACAGATCTATGTAGATGCTAAAATTAGCAAAATTATTTTTATATGAGGATTTATTTTCTTACTATCTTTCAAGAGCAGTGGGGAATAACAGACCTAACAGATGTTTCTCAGCAGCTTCCATCATCTCACTAAACCACGGTTTTCTAGACTGAAAGCATCTCATAATTGCTTAGACTTTACTCCTGGAATTTCCAAATATTTCTTACGAGAATTAAGATTATCCATTACTGAAATTTCTAATGAAAATGTTGCTTAAATGCTATTAAAATGTTTTGATCTAATAAGTTATTCAATTCTTTTATGCAATTTAGTTTCATTAGAAGCTATCAATCTAAAAGACAAATATTTGCTAAGAAATATCAGTTAAAGAGTTTAAGCTCAATTTTCTATTTAAGCTAAATAGAATTAACTTATTAAAGCTTTAAATTTCTATTTAGATCAGGTTATGATAAACTCCCCATTAAATTTATAAAGTCAAAGAAAAACAGTGTTAAGAAGTAGTCAGTAATTAGAATACCTGCCCATAAATGCTTTTATCTTCTTGAGAGAATAATGTTCTTCCTTCTTTTTCTACTTCTGCCTCTTAGAGTAAGTTGAAAGATTCAAGAGGGGGACTTGGATTTCAAAAAGTTACAAAGGGAAATGGTCTCCTTCCCTTTCACGGCCTAAATAGCCTAAGAAGAGTGAAGAAAAAGACCTAATACATTCTGATGGTAAGCTGACTCAAGACTTGAGAGCAGCCAACCAAACTTTGTGGTAAATTGAAGTGTTACAGGTTATTCAAAAGGTGAACACATACAGTTTTTTAAAAAAATTAACAAAATGTAAAACAAAGATTATTTTGTATCTGATCTAAAGTTAAGCTATTTTCCAAAAAGAGGTATTGTGTAGGAACAGCTATAGTTATAAATAAATATAAATACCGGGGAATTTGAATAAGGCCCCATATCTGAATATGATGAAATGCAGGCCTAGAAGTTTGAACCATGCCACTGAACCATGCCACTGAGTCAAGCAAGAGCTATACTTTAAACAGGGTTATTTTTATAAAACTTCTAAATACATAAAGCAGCCAGAAATGTTATGAACATTAAAATTCATAAAATATTGATATGCGTTTGAGGGGCAAAACAGCCCAAACAAATTGAAATGAAGGCTATCCCAAGAAATTAAGGATGTATGTGACTTTGACACTCTGCCACCACCTGGTGGCATGGCATCAAAATTGCAGGTCCAGTTTTTTGCCAAGTAAACCTAGGTTGTTTGATTTAGGGGGAATATATTTTTGAAGAATGGTTGCCACAAATCTGTATCCTATATTAAACATAGAAGAGTCTTTGGGGATGGGAATTTTATAGCTCTAGGGTCAGCCGTCTCAAACTCATCCACCAAATAGCTTTAATAGCAAAGGAGAGTGGTTCCTGGAGGAAGGTTTGGATGCCTAGCCCAAAGCTAGCTACCACAAAAGCAAAACAAACAAAAAAGCCAAACAATATAAAAAATAAACCTCTGATGTCTTAAGTTCTACCATAAAAATTCATATATCACAGTTGCAATATTAACTATTTTACTTTTTTTTATATTTTAAAATCACTTACCAATAAAAAATACTTGTTTATATACTCCCTTCCCCCAATCTTTTTTTTTTTTGGAGACAGGGTCTTGCTCTGTCACTCCGGCTAGAGTATAGTGGCATCATCATAGCTCACTGCAACCTCAAACTTCTGGGGTTCAATAATCCTCCTGTCTCAGCCTCCCAAGTAACTGAGACTACAGGTGTACACTACCTCACCTGGCTAATTTTTCTATTTTTGTAGAGATGAGGTCTTGTTCTTGAAAGTGCTAGGATTATAGGAGCCACCACACCTGGTCTCACTCCCAATCTTTGAGTCACTTAATCTCAACAAACATATATTTAATTCTTGACTATCTGGGCCAATAAAGAATAAAATAATTCAATTTAAAAGACATGACTTTTAAATGCATATGGATACAATTTGGCAGATCCTAAAAGCTGCCTCTCTAAAACCCTTCTTTGTTAAAAGAACTATAATTTTTGTTCAGATTGGGGTGGCAATGTACTCAGAATGGGTCCCTTCCCAGAGCATAAATTATGTTGGCTTAGATCCTTACAGGGTGAGCATGTAACTGAGACCTGGCCAATAAAGCATTAAAAAGAAGCCTACTTGGGAAAGGAGGTAGTCTGGGATTTTTCTGCTGGATAAAAAGAAAGAGGTACAAAAAGAGAGTCCAGGCTGGTCCACAGGTAGTGAGTTATCTCATTTGATTGTTCAGTCAGTTACAGATTGAACTCCTTTTTCTACCACTTTCATCCCTTCTCACTACTGTACTTGACTAGTCTAAAAAAAAAGAAAAAAGAAAGAAAACAAAAAAAGAGTCCATCTTTCTTCCTGCTTTGGACATTGCCATGGCAGGATATAGTGGCTACAGTAGTTATTTGCATCCAAAAAGGGAAAGTCAAAAAGTATTAGAGTAGCCAGTCCAGGGCTAGAGTGCCATGGCATCAGCGTAGCTCACAGCAACCTCAAACTCCTGGGGTCAAGCCATCCTTCTGTCTCAGCCTCCCGAGTAGCTGGGACTACAGGCATGCACTACTATGCCTGGCTAATTTTTTTTTTATATATTTTTAGTTGTCCAATTAATTTCTTTCTATTTTTAGTAGAGATGGGGTCTTGCTCTTACTCAGGCTGGTTTCAAACTCCTGACCTTGAGCCATCTGCCCGCCTCAGCCTCCCAGAGTGCAAGGATTACAGGCATGAGCCACTGTGCCCAGCCCTTCTAAACTTCTTGCATGTAAGATAATGAACCCCTATTATTTAAGCCAACTTGGATCTACTTTTTTGTTATTTGTGTCTAAAAGCATACTAATTCATGCATATAAAAAAGAAAGGATATATATATATAAATGGCAAGAGTAATTAGTTTTGAATGATAGGATTGCAAGCCATTTAATTTTCTTTATTCTTTTGATTTACAGAGAATAACTTTTAAATTTATTACAGAAAAATACAAACAGTATTTATTTAATCTGTTAGTGGTTTATTTATCAAGAGAAACTATTCCTTAGCCCACAAATAGTATTTTAAAATATCAGAACAATATGTAGCTTTTGTGGTTTGAGCAGTTCTCACTTGTGGGCCAGGTGCTCATCTCAGCATTTCAGGAAGGTGAAGCAGCAGGATTGCCTGAGCTCAAGAGTTTGAGGTTGCTGTGAGCTAGGCTGATGCCACGGCACTCACTCTAGCCTGGGCAACAAAGCAAGACTCTGTCTCAAAAAAAAAGAAAAAAAAAAAAAAAGGATTTTGTGACTACCTAAAAAAAAAAAAAAGATAAAGCTTGGTTTATCTGTGGTTATGAACATGGATTATGGAGTTAGAATACCTGGGTTTGAAGCCTGCTTCATCAAGTACTAATACTGCTACCTGGCGCAAGTTATTCAATCTCTTAGTGCCTCAGTTTTTTTGTAATATAAAATGAAGTTAATAACAATACCTATCTCACGCAGGTATCAGAATCAAAGGATATAAAACACGCAAAAGCTCTTAAAACTGTACCTAAGTGCTCAATAAATATTTCCTCTGATTTCCTCTGTTCCCCTTTGAGAATCTCCTTCATCCATCTAAACCTACCCAATTTTTAGCTCAAAATAATCATTTCTAAGTCTCCCTTAACTATATAAATTTATAAAACTGCCATCTTCTAAACTTGTATAATAATTAGGACCCATAGCAAGGACAGTATTTGGCACTTATCACATATTAAACATTCTTATGAAAAGTTAATTAACTATGTAAGGTATTTATCTTGCCTTACCAAATACAGTATAAATTCACTGGACATGAAATGTATATTTATTTTATATTGCCCAAAGAACTTAGCACAATTACTAAGAGCAGGCACATAGTAACTAATTGCAGAAGTTAACACAACCCATACACAGTTGATGGTTTGTTTGCTATCTTAGAAAATGTTAAAGAGAAACATAAATTATAACCATGAGGCTTTTAGACTGTCTTTAATAATGATCAACACATACAACCTAAAGGCAAGGGGGAAAAAATGTGTTTCCTGATTTAATTTTCAGATCTACTAAAAGAACGTCTATTCTCAAGAGACAAGTACATTCCTTCACATAATTGGAATCATTGGCAGAACCAAAGCAGAACAAGATGAAGAAAGAAAATTAAGAGTCCCCCAACCCCATCTGGAAGTAATTAACAAGAAACTCAAAGGAAGTTAACATTATAATTGGCAATATATAGAATAAGCTGATCTTTACTGCAAACCTGAATTTGGAATATGGTTCAATTCAACATTAACAGAGTGCTTTTCTATCTTTCTATCACCATCTCTTGCTGCATTTTTAACTCATTTAGGCAGTTTGGCATGTATTATTTTACATTCATATCACTTACTTCAAGTGTATATATTTTACCTTCAGCACAGGTTACAAATTTTTTCTTATAAACATGGATCTTGATTTCTACTTTTTTGAATTACCTTCAGTATCTGCTAAAATGTTTTACATATAGTAGACCCTCAAATGTTTGTTCTGACTGAACAAATAAGCTTACAGTATACACCGTTGAGTGACCACTGATTTAGCTGAATCTGTGGCTACCACATACTGAATGCCTAAAGTATCAGGAATCTTATACATATCACTTAATTCTCACTACAACCCTTTAAAGTAGGTATAACCTGTCTTAAAAATTAGAAGACTGAGGCTTTAAAAAGCTTAAGAAATTTTTCTAAGCTAGTTAAGAAGTGAAGCTGTGATTTTAATCCATGTCTGATTTCTAACCACTTCTCTTTCCATTAAGTCATATTGCTTTTCTAAAATTGTAAGTCATTTTCAGAACCATGGTTGGAGGGGTACAGTATGATACTGACATGACTTCTCAATAATCACTGAAAGAATAAAGTAGGTTTAGGTTAGTGAAATAGCACGAAGAAATTTTTTTATTTGAATTTTTGGAAAATATAGCAAATCCAAGAGCTATCAATGTTTTACAAATGGCATATCAAAACCTCATTCTTCATTTACTTCTGGAGTGCTTAGAACAAGAGGTATAGGATCTCTTGTCTATGTGTTAGCCTGACTTGACTTCTAACTTATGAGCAGGTGTGTCACATTAAGCTTTGATCTCCAGTTGAAGTGGCAGTGGAGAGAAAGGAGTACATCACAAAATACACTAGGTGCCAACTCTTAGACCATAGGGAGAGGGGCATAGACAGCAATTGATGTGATATCTTTGGCAAGTTTGGCCAAGGTTGTCAACCCCTTACTTATACAAACTTATTCCCAGAAATCCAGAGTAGTACAAATTAAAATGTCCCGTTCTTTAATCATTCAGAATAAATAAATATTAAGTTCAATTTTTAAAAAGTTAGAATCACTGTAGTAGCAAGAATCTCTTGCTTACTTCTGTTAAGATTTGACAAGCCTTCCACTACGTAAGCAGAGATTATGCTTAATCCAGAAGCAAAGAAATAAAAACTGTACATTTGACCTTTTTCCTCAAAGGCAAAGAATTTCTCTAGCTTACCAAAGTCAATCAAGAAATGCTTAATCAACACTCATTATGCCCAGTTTTAGGAATAAATAATTGTCTGGGAGAAGGTAAGCACTCAAAGCTCAGTAATTATTTGTTTAATGAATAAAATATAGTCCTTGTTTTCAAGCAACATAAAACTAATTGAGATAATATGGCAGATTTGATAGATCAATAATCACACTAAATGTAAATGGTCTGAATATACTAATTAAAAGGCATAAATTGTCAGACCGTATAAAAAAACAAAACTCAATTACATGTTCCCTATAAGAAACATGCTTTAAACATGAAAATATAAGATTAAAAGTAAACAGATGAAAAAAGATACACCATGCTAATGTTAATCAAATGAAAGAGTTCCTATATTAATATCCAATAATAGATTTCAGAACAAAAATATTATCTGGTATAAACAGGACATTTCATAATGATAAAGAGATAAATACATTAAGGGGACATAACTCTTAATGTTTATGCATTCAATAAAGCAAATTAATATCTAAATGTTCATCAACAGATAAACAAACTGATATATATCCATATAATGAAATTGCACTCAGCAATAAAAATGAATGAATACATACAGTAACATGGATAAATCTTAAAGTAATTATATTAAGTAAAAGCCAGGAAAAAAGGGTACATATGGTATCATGGCATTTATATAAAATTTTAGGAAATATGAACTAATGAACAGTGGAAGAAAACAAATCAGCAGTTGTCTGAATGTTAGGGGCAGGGGTAGTAGTACAGGGAATGATTACAAAGGGCAATAAAAAAAAAGTTTAGGTGCTGGGTGGGCATGTTGGCTCATGCCTGTAATCCTAGCACTCTCAGAGGCTGAGGCGGGTGGATCATTTGAGCTCAGCAGTTCGAGACCAACCTGAGCAAGAGCGAGACCCCCGTTCTCTACTAAAAAATAGAAAAAATTAGCAGGGCATGGTGGCGTATGCCTGTAGTCCCAGCTACTTAGGAGGCTGAGGCAGGAGGATCGCCTGAGCCCAGGAGTTTGAGGTTGCTGTGAGCTAGGTTGATGTCATGGCACTCTAGCCTGGGCAACACAGTGAGACTATGTCTCAAAAAAAAGGTTAGGGGTGACGGGTATGTCCAATTATCTTGATTGTACTTATGGTTTCACAAATGTATACATTTGTCAAAGCTTATCAAATTATAAACTTTAAGTATGAACAGTTTTTTGTATGTTAGTTATTCCTCTAAAAAAACTAATTAAAAAGATAAGACATACACATGTGAAGTTTGAAGAAAAAATCTGTGGTAAGTATCCCTTAAGATGGCCGAAACAATCCCTGACTCCTGGGACAGGAATACCTAATTTTTACTGCACTTTGCAGACTTTTTTTTAAAACAAACTGAAGGTTTGTGGCAACCCTGTGTCAAGCAACTCTATTGGTGCCATTTTTCCAACAGCACGTGCTTTGTGTCTCTGTATCACATTTTAGTAATTCTTGCAATATTTCAAACTTTTTCATTATTATTATTATATTATGGTGATCTGTGATTAGTGATCTTTGATGTTACTATTGTAATTCTTTTGGGGCACTGTGAGCCACGCCCATAGAAGATGGCGAACTTAATTGATATACACTGTGTAAGTTCTGTCTCCTCAAGCAACTGGCCATTCCTGAGTCTCTCTCCCTTTCCCTGGCCCTCCGTATTCCCTAAGACACAACAACATTGAAATTAGGCCAATTAATAAACCTGCAATGGCCTCTAAGCACTCAAGTAAAAGAAAGAGTAGCACATCTCTTTTTTTTTCTCGAGACAGAGTTGCACTCCGTTGCCCAGGCTTGAGTGCAGTGGTGTCAGAGCAGCTCAGTGTAACCTCGAACTCCTGGGCTCAAGGGGTCCTCCCGCCTCAGCCTCCAGAGTAGCTGGGATTACAGGTGGGCACCACCACACCCAGCGAACGTTTTCTATTTTTTGTAGAGATGGGGTCTGGCTCTTGCTCAGACTGGTCTCGAACTCCTGAGCTCAAGCAATCCTCCTGTCTTGGCCTTCCAGAGTGCTGGGATTATAAGTGTGAGCCACTGTGTCTGGCCATCACTTTTAATCAAAAACTAGAAATAATTAAGCTTAGTGAGGAAGCCATGTTGAAAGCTCAGATATGCTTTAAGCCGAGACAGGCTGAAAGCCAGACCTCCTGTACCAGTTAGCCCAATTGTAAATGCAAAGGAAAAGTTCTTGAAGGAAAATAAAAGTGCTAGTCCAGTAAACACACGAATGATAACAAAGCAAAATAGTCTTACTGCTCAGATGAAGAAAGTTTTAGTGGTCTGAATAGATCAAACCAGCCACAACACTCCCTTAAATCAATGCCTAATTCAGAGCAAGGCCCTAACTCTCTTTGAGTCTATGAAGGCTGAGAGGTAAGGATGCTGGAGAAGAAAAGTTTGAAGCTAGCAGAGGTTTGTTCCTGGGTTTAAGGAAAGATGCCATCTCCATAACACAAAAGTGCAAAGGGAAATAGCAAGTCCTGATGGAGAAGCTGCAGGAAGTTATCCAGAAGGTCTAGCTAAGATCATTAATGAAGGTGGTTACACTAAACAGCAGATTTTCCATGTAGATGAAACAGCCTTATATTGAAGAAGATGCCATCTAAGACTTTCACAGCCAGAGAGAAGTCAGTGCCTGTCTTCAAAGCTTCAAAGGTCAGGCTGATTCTCTTGTTAGGAGCTAATGCAGCTGGTGACTTGAAGTTGAAGCCAATGCTAAATAAAAACCCGAGGGCCCTTATGATTGTGCTAAATCTACTCTCCCTGTGTTCTATAAATGGAACAACAAAGCCTGGATGGCAGCACATCTGTTTACAGCCTGTTTTACTATTTTAAGCCCACTATTGAGATCTACTGCTCAGAAAAAAAGGTTTCTTTCAAAATTTTATTGCTCACTGACAATGTAACTAGTCACCCAAGAGCTCTGATAGAGATCTACAAGATTAACACTGTTTTCATGCCTGTTAACATGATACCCATTCTGCAGCATGTGGATCAAGAAGTAATTTTAATTTTCAGGTCTTTTTTTTTTAATCTTTTCTTTTCCCCAGTGTCCCTGGTGCTTGAGGATACAACTGGCAGACAAGAAGCTGCAGCACCAAAGACATGATGCCAAAGGGGGTCGAAACCCTTTCCCTTTGCCTCTGTACATAACAGGGAACAGGACTACATGCCTGGTCCTCCACCAAGAAAACGTAGGTGACTTCCATGTCTTATTAAGAAATACATTTCATAAGACTATAGCTGCCACAGATAGTGATTCCTCTGATGGAATAGTAAATTGAAATTTTCTGGTAAGATTGACCATTCCAGATGCCATTAAGAACATTTGTCAGGAGGTAAAAATATCAACAGGGGTTTTGGAAGAAGTTGATTCCAATCCTCCTGGGTGATTTTGAGGAGTTCGCGATCTCAGTGGAGGAAATCCCTGCAGGTGTGGCAGAAAGTGCAAGAGAACTAGAATTAGAAGCTAAGCTCAAAAATGTGACGGAATTGCTGCAATCTCATGATAAAACTTCAATGGATGAAGAGTTGCTTCTTATGTATGAGCATGAGCTTCTTACATGCTCTTATGTATCAGCAAAGAAAGTGGTTTCTTGAGATGCAATCTACTCCTGAAGATACTGTGTACACTGTTGAAACGGCAATGAAGGAATTAGAATATTATAAAAACGTCTATATTATAGTTCTCAAAGCAGTAGCAGGATTTGAGAAGATAGACTCCAATTTTGAAGGAAGTTCTACTGTGGGTAAAATGCTATTCAACACCATTACATGCTACAGAGAAATCTTTTGTAAAAGGAAGACTCAATTAATGTGGCAAACTTCACTGTTTTTTTTTTTATTTTAAGCAGTTGCAGGCCAAGAGCAGTGGCTCAGGCCTGTAATGCTAGCACTTTGGGAGGCTGAGCTGGGAGGATTGCTTGAGGCCAGGAATTCAAGACCAGCCTAAGCAACATAGTGAGACCCCATCTCTACAAAAAACAGAAAAATTAGCAGGGTATGGTGGCACCTGCCTGTAGTCCCAACTACTTGGGAGGCTAAGGTGGAGGATCCCTTGAGCCCAGGAGTTTAAGACCAACCTGGGCATCATAGCAAGACCTCATCTTTACAAAAAAATTTTTTAAATTAGCTGGCTGTGGTGGCATATATCTGTAGTACCAGCTACTCAGGATACTCAGGAGAGTGTAAACATAACTTTTATATGCACTGGGAAAATGCTTTATTATAATATTTGCTTTATTACAATGGTCTGGAACCAAATTCACAACACCTCTGAGGTATGCCTGTATTTATGCCCATGTGTAATCTCTTCTCCTTAAGTATGGACTGAATTTAGTGACTTATTTCTTAGGAATGCAGCAGAGGTAATGAGATGTCACTTCTAAGATTAAAATACAAAAGACTGGTGCTGGCCGGGCGGGGTGGCTCACGCCTGTAATCCTAGCACTCTGGAAGGCTGAGGTGGGCAGATTGCTCGAGGTCAGGAGTTCGAAAACAGCCTGAGCAAGAGCGAGACCTGTCTCTACCATAATAGAAACAAATTAATTGGCCAACTAATATATATAGAAAAAATTAGCCAGGCATAGTGGCACATGCCTGCAGTCCCAGCTACTTGGGAGGCTGAGGCAGTAGGATTGCTTGAGCCTAGGAGTCTGAGGTTGTTGTGAGCTAGGCTGATGCCACGGCACTCACTCTAGCCTGGGCAACAAAGTGAGACTCTGTCTCAAAAAAAAGACTAGTGCTTCTGTTTTGGATTTTCACACATGCTTGCTCTGAGGGAAGCTAGCTGCCATGCTGTGAGCTGTCCCACAGAGAAACCCATATGGTAAGGAACTGAGGGAGGCTGCTGGCAAAAAGCTATCATGAAGTTGAGATCCTCAGCCCAAGAGCTTGTGAGGAACTAAATCCAATAATCACATTATTGAACTTGGAAGCAGAGCCTCTTCCAGATGAGTCTTCAGACAAAAATGTGGCCCTGGCCAAGTTTGACTAAAGCCTCATGTAAGACCTTGAGCCAGAGGTACCAACTAGACTAACTGTGGATTCTCGGTCCACAGAAACTGTGAGATATCAATGTTTGTTTCTTGAAGTCACACCGTTTTGAAGAATATAGTTTTGTTACATAGCAATGGATAACTAATACAAAATGTAAATCACATTAATATAAAAGTCTACAGAGCAGGCCGGGCGCGGTGGCTCACGCCTGTAATCCTAGCTCTCTGGGAGGCCGAGGTGGGCGGATCGTTTGAGCTCAGGAGTTCGAGACCAGCCTGAGCAAGAGCGAGACCCCATCTCTACTATAAATAGAAAGAAATTAATTGGCCAACTAATATATATAGAAAAAATTAGCCGGGCATGGTGGCACATGCCTGTAGTCCCAGCTACTTGGGAGGCTGAGGCAGCAGGATTGCTTGAGCCCAGGAGTTTGAGGTTGCTATGAGCTAGGCTGACGCCACGGCACTCACTCTAGCCTGGGCAACAAAGTGAGACTCTGTCTCAAAAAAAAAAAAAAAAACAAAAAAAAGTCTACAGAGCAATTGTATTCATTTACAATACATCCAGCTACAAATAACAGAATACTTAACTAAAACTATATTAAACAGGCCTAGTATAGTATCTCAAAATGCCACCAGAGACCCAAGATCTTTTTATCTAGGCTCTGTCATTAAGAATGTCATATAGACATGGATGAAAAGAGTTGAATCTTCGTCCTCATGCTTGTTACCTTGGGGTTACAATAAGACCACATCATGATAAGAAGAGGAGGAGGCTTTGTTCATATCAGAGAAAAGAACAGAGAAAGGAGCTGTGCCTTTATCAGGAAAGCAAAAATATTCCTAGGAAACTCAAAGCTAGTGTTCCACTTACATCTCATTTATCAGAACTGCTTCCCATCACTGCCCTTAGTCGCAAGGGGGTCTGAGAAGATGAACATTTTCTAGTAAGACACACTGTTCCCTCAACAAAGTACTTTGTTAGTAAAGAAGAAGAGAACAATGTTTATTAGATATACAATCAATAGTATATGCCAAAGCGATATATTTTATTTGTGGTAAAACTGAAAATATTATAGGAGTTTAGAGAAGGGTAAGAACACTGTAAGCTATGGGAGCTTGAAAAGGTTTCTGAGAGATGTTTAGAATTTGGCTAAGTAGAGAGAAAGGATAAGGGCATTCTTGAAAAGGATAAGCTAAAACAAAGAACTAAAAGCTACAAAGATAGGAAAATGCAGTAAGGCCTAAAAGTAAATTACCCTATGTAAAGTTTCTAATTTTATAACTAAGTTTTTTTAAATTGGTAAATGAATATGAACATTGTTTCCTAGAAGAAAAGAAAAATGCAGCAACATTCCTAAGAGGTTAGATGTGGGCAAAGGATTTGAACAGACATTTTTCAAAAGAAGATAACAAAAATGGCCAAGAGGCACATGAAAATATGCTCAATATCATTGCTCATTAAGGAAATGGAAAACCACCACAATGACATACCACTTCAGACCACTAGGAAGGCTAGAATCAAAAAGTCTGATAACAAGAAGTTTTGGGAAGATATGGAGAAATAAGAACCCTCATACACTGCTGGTAGGATTGAAAAATGGTGCAGCTGCTCTGAAAAACAGTTTGGCAGCTCTTCAAATAATTACACATAGAGTTACCAGATGACCCAGCGATTCTACTCCTAGGTACATACCCAAAAGAAATGAAAATATATGTCCACATAAAAACTTATACATGAAAGTTTAGAGTAGCATTATTCAGAATTGCCAAAAAGTTGAAATAACTCAAATATTCATCAACAGATGAATGGAGCAATAAAATGTGGTATAGATATATCATAATTATTATTTGGCCATAAAAAGGAATGAAATACTGATACATACTATAACACGGATTAAACTTCAAAACATTATCAGGGAAAGAACTCAGTCATCAAAGACTACATATTATATGATTCCATTCATATGAGATGTCTAGAACAAACAAATTTATAGAGAGAGATTAGTGGTTGCCTAGGGTTGACTGGGGGAGGTTGGCTGAGAAGGTTAGGAGTGATAGCTAAAGGGTGGAGGGTTTCTTCTTGAGGTGATAAAAATGTTCTAAAATTATAGTGATGATTGTATATATATTACACATATATATGAATATATTAAAAACTATTACATCATATACTTTAAGTGGCTGAATTATATAACATGTGAACTACGTCTCAGCAAGGCTGTTAAAAAGAGATGAGGTAAGCACTTTTAGAACATCTGCCCAGCAACAGCCCTTTTGAGACTTCCATTCCACCCCAACCTAGCAGCCCTGGAGTAGGGGACAGTATGGAAGGGAGAGTGGAAAGATAGGCTGCCTGTTTCTAGAAGTAGTGATTAAGAACAGGGACCCTAGAGTCAAAATACCTGAGATCAAATCCCAACTCCACAGTTACTGTGTGACCTTGGACATGTTAATCTCTCTATGCCTCAGTTTCTTAATCTATACAATAAATACAATGATAACACTAACCTCATAATATTGTGGGGATTAAATGAGATAATACATTTAGGACCATGGTTCACTGCCAGGCTCAAGTGCTCAATAAATATCAGTTATTACTCCTGCATATTTTCCCGTTCCTATTTCCAGTTCCTTAAATCAAACCCACTAGCGTGAGTCATGTTCTAGTACTTGCAACCAATAACACTCTAAATATTGACCTTCGAAGAAAATGTGGAATGAGTTGAGAGTGGGGATACAGTGAGTATTCCCCTATCTGCAGTGAAATTAATGAGACAGTTGGTTAAATTATTAAGATTTCTCTCTGGGCCGGGCGCGGTGGCTCAAGCCTGTAATCCTAGCTCTCTGGGAGGCCGAGGTGGGCGGATCATTTGAGCTCAGGAGTTCGAGACCAGCCTGAGCAAGAGCGAGACCCCATCTCTACTATAACTAGAAAGAAATTAATTGGCCAACTAATATATATAGAAAAAATTAGCCGGGCATGGTGGCGCATGCCTGTAGTCCCAGCTACTTGGGAGGCTTGAGGCAGCAGGATTGCTTGAGCCCAGGAGTTTGAGGTTGCTGTGAGCTAGGCTGACGCCATGGCACTCACTCTAGCCTGGGCAATAAAGTGAGACTCTGTCTCA